>JAZHYW010028445.1:0-66306 GCA_037355805.1 Ixodes ricinus | reverse complement strand
GCCTCGCTAGTGGGCTCATTTTCGTCTTCTGCGCATGAGAAAGGAAGTAGCGGTGACGTCAAAACGCCGAGCCCTGAATCGCGGTCCCCTATCCGAGCGTCGTCTGCTCCTTTGCAACAACGTCTGCTCGCAACGTCGTCTGCGTCTGTCTTACTTTTCCTGCGACTTTCGGAAGTGCAGGTCTTTACGAGCGAGCTCGACTTCGCCTTTCAGAGAAGGCAGACGAAATAACTCGAGCGGTTCGTTGTTTTTCGTCGAACAACTAGCAGACGCGCATCAAGGAGGGAAGTCAAAGTACTCACTGGCGAGGTGTCCCGAGACGCCGAGGTTTGTTTGCTAAGAACCGAGAGTGAGCGTGTTAGTGTCCGCAAGTTCCCTCCTAAATACTTCTCCCCCCTTTCGTGTGCGGCAAGACTCCTCATTCTTTAACGGCGTCGGCGGATTGGCGCAGTTAACGTCGTCTGCTTTACGTCTGCTAGTCAAAGCGATGGCTCCTTTACCTTTCCTGCGTCTGTCGGATATTTACCGCTTTTTCACCGGCGAGACTCACCGTTGCCTCGGAAAACAAGGAGATGACAAGAGGAAGAGATTGACCTCTTAATCTACAATTGAGGTCAGTGATCACAGTATAATACGGGAAGGGTTCACAAGGGTCGCGCGGGCACATTCCATTCAGCACGCCAGCCGGTCGTGGGCAGACGGTCACCGAGTCGGAGTGGCTGCTAGGCCTATCTGCCGAGTTCGCTTGGTCGGTGTCGGTGGAATCGTGGCCGTTGGAGCTTTTCCCGGGTGTTTGTGGATCCAGCGTTTTTGTTCGTCGTGGTCTGGTTCAAGTACTTTTTACTTTTTCTTGCTGCTTGAAGTCGGGACGCGAGAGAAGCGCACGTAGAAAAATAAATGTCCGTTGGTCGTCGCGACCGCGACGCTGTCGGCCATGCTGATTTGATCGTAACAAGTGCGTAGCTTCGGAGCTGTCGTAGGATTTTGTCGTAACCTGCGCAAAACTTACGAAAATTTCGGTTCGGGAATACGAATTTGTTTTTAAGTTTTGTCTTGCGCATATTTTTGGCGTAAGATAGTTTCGTGAATCTGGCCTCTGCACTTCCGAAAGTCGCAGGAAAGGTAAGACAGACGCAGACGACGTTGCGAGCAGACGACGTTGCAAAGGAGCAGACGACGCTCAGATAGGGGACCGCGATCAGCCAATCAGGGCTCGGCGTTCTGACGTCACCGCTACCCCCTGCGCGAGAAGCAGACGAACTTGCCCTTCACAATAAAGGTGCTTGCCAAAGCCTTCCTGACGAGAAAAAATAAACTAAGGCTCTAATACAAAACAAGTATTACTCACGCGTCGCAGACCTAGCCTCGTACTGTTGTTCTACGACGATCATATAGATGACAGCCATTTTGATAGGCACCAGTGCGCCCCCTTTAGGTTGTGAAAGTTGCGAATTGGTCACCTGGTTGTACAAGCTGCATTCCCCCCCCCCCTCTTCCTGGAACGTCTCCTCCTGGTACGTCCCCTCCGCACTTCCCTTGGCAATGAGCACAGCGTGCCAATAAGATACCTTTAGTGAGCCCGTGGGCGACAGCATCTCAAAGCAAGCCAAAAAAGACATGCCAAAAGACAAGCCCAGAACCACGAAGAAACCATCAAACGAAAAGTGATGAAAAGGCGGCCGCTAGAGAGGAAGGATAAAAGGCTGCTTGGCGTCTGCGTTTGGGAGCTTTCAGGGCACAAATTATTCGCAACCTCCAAAGAGAGAGAGGAGACAGAGAGAGAGAGAGAGAGAGAGAGAGAAAGGGGACTAGATATGTTGAAGGTATTTTCCTCCCGTACTCGACGTGCTGGCCTTGTTTGGAAGTGTGCCTGCAGTCGAGGACCTTGATATTTGGTGCGCCTCCCCACTGTCTCTCCCCTTCGAAACTCCTGGGGCCGTCCCTGTAGGGAAGACGTACAGTGACCTTGACGGAGATAAACCCCACTTTGGAAGCGCCCAGCAGGCGCGTCCACCCACCGCTGTTTTAATCTTTAGTCCCTCGTGTCGATTGCTTACGTTTTTCTTCGAGCTGACGAAGAACCCCAGGGGGAGTTGCCTGGCGAGGCGTTTGGGGGGGGGGGCGATCGCCCCCACCGCCCCCCCCCCTTGGATCCGCCACTGCGGTGGAAGAAACACAGTTTCCTTCTACCGTGTTCCACGCCAAACTCGTCAAATTAAACGGGTCTCCAAGCAGAAAGGAGCGAAAACAGTGCGCGCCATCTATCAGTTTTCTTTCCAACGAATTCTCGCGACGACGAAGGAGCCACGCGTGCACTGATCGCTCTAATCCCCACCCCCGTTCTCGGCCCATACGCTTTCCTTAGCCTTGCCGCCGTGACCGGCCTTCCCCCTCTTTCGGCCTCGACACCCCTCCTGGCCCTTTCGCAGTCGTCGGCCTAGCCCCCGCACTCGGCAGTTCCGGCTCGCTCGGCCCTAATTCACGCTCGGTCCTTCCGTGAGGGTCGGCCCAGAGGGGATGCTGCCGTTGTGGTCAACTTCCCCCGATTGTGGACACACGTATTGTACAGCTAATGATAGATAATTCACAATAGGGAATAAGCACAATAAAGCAGAAGAATATGTCAACGCAAGCCCTAAAGCTTAAAAATCGACGTACTATACCTGGGTTCTACTCAGTTGACCCTTATGCTGACAGTACGGTGGGAGCGACGGGCTCATTGAACTTTTTATAGTTTGGCCACGATCGCGGCGCACCCTCGCAAGAATCGCTCGAAACACTTTTGGTGGCTCCGGGACCGTCTCTCCGTTGTCCGTGCCAGGCCTGGCGTGTCTCCCGGTTCATGAGTTTACGTGTGTTCTCTGGTGGCGTTGTTCCGTCTTTCACCATTCTGAACGCGTCTTTCTGTCGTCGCTTCGCGTGCATATTTTCTTCGAAATGGCTGAGAACGACCTGGAGGATTAACAAAAGTCCATGTCTACGATACAGAGTACCTCGTTCGTTTTTATACCTTCAGGAATAAATAGAGCGCCGACGCCGCATCGGTTCCTACCATCGACTCGTAGCCACTTAATCGTCACTTCGGTGTCGCGTCTTGCAAGCAAATAAAAAAGGGGTAGGCTTTCAAGGCAGAGTCGCAGAGTGCTGTGTAAGGAAAGTAATGGTGACCAGTTTGAATATCGACCCGACCATCCACCTTATGCGGAGCTTGTGAGCTCCGTTTATGAAGCCCGGCCACTACAAACAGCTGATTTTCCTCTCCTTGATTGCTTAAGTTGTTCAAGCTTATCGCGTCCGTCACCTCGCCGTCCTGTGTACCGCGCGAGCGCACGGGCATCGCCGTATTCGGGAATGTGTAAACAAACTCGGACGGTGCGAAATCCGGGCCGTCTTGATATCGCGAAGGCTCGCCTGCACCGCCAAAAAGTAAGGAACGGTATGTTAGAAACAATCTTTCTTTGAATTCGGCACGTTAAGGAGCCTTCGACAAAGTGGGCCTAGCAAACGGGGAGTTCGCGGTTGGTTGCCAAGGCATTTCATCGGGGTTATGTCTCCGTAAGGCTTAAATTCGCTTCGCTCGCTTTCAATGTTTTGCCAGTTTTTTTAACGTGACAGGACGCGAATACGTATAGCGCACGCCTGAAGAACGGAAAGCTTTATGCTGTTATTCTTTAATTGAGTACCGGGTTCGGCATGATTACGACACAGCCCGGTCTGCACGTTCACTATTAACAAAAAGCGGTCAGAGTGCAGGCGAGCTGGTGTAAGTTTAACAGGATGGAAAAGTTGATATATGAGTACATGAAAGGACAGAACATCGAGGACAGGGACGGAAAGAATACTTCTTTCAAGATGTCCTGTACCCGCCCCCGTCCTTGATGTTTTATCCTTTCATGTATTCGTATCTATTCACCAACACTCTCATTTTCAATTATTAAAGCTGAGACTGAAGTAGGAAAAGGAAAACGCAAAGGAAAGACGGGCAACGTCTCAAGAGACGTTGCCTGTTCTTTTTCTGTCTCATTTTGCGTTTTCCCTTTTCGACCCCGATTCCAGGTATACCATCATGTCCCAATCACTGTATTTTAGTTAAAAGCAGAATGTCCCGCCGTCACATTGATGATCCAGCCGCCTCACACGGGGGACTCTCGTCATATGCTTTTGAAAGCAGGGCAAAAAGGGCGGGGTGTTTGACGTCGGGTGCTTTCGTGCACCACCCGGCAAAGGCTGCTAGAACTTTATAAAATTTGGCATTTTAACAATGTTTGCTGCTATTTGTGCAACCTTCTGCTGCGCAGTGGTGAGGCATGACGACTACGAAGCCAAGCCGCGAGAATAGCGGAGGAGTCAAGCCTAACCAGCACTACCTGTGCAACCGAGCGGACGAGAGAGCCACCAAAAATGGCGCCTTTCCCTTTCCTACTTTCTCTCAGAGTCGGCGCATGCGCCCAGCGATCTCTGAAAAAGGTCAATTAATCACCAGCATTTCTATTCGTCACCTGACTTCCCTCTCTGCGCGTGAGTATGGACGAGAACATGATCACGTGGCAAAGAGATGACGGTATGAGTGGTTTAACGAGCGCGTATCTTCCACCCCACTGTCAGCCTACGGGGTGAACAGGGTATCGGGAAAATAATCCGCTCAGCGTACACCGTCCGTCGGGCCAAGGCTGCGAAGAGAACCGACGAAGCGAATTTCACCTCCAGTGGCATTTCCGAAGAGAGGGGCAGGGCGTGCGCACGGCTTGAATTGTTACTAAAGAGCCCCTCCTCGGACGACGGGACCGCGGGTCGCCATCCTGTGAGCCCGATGTCCTTGTGAACAAGAAATTTGGCGTCGGATGGCTCTGTTACAATATCCTTGGTCGTTTAACCCCTCCTTCGTTTCCCTCCCTGCTACTTTGAGTACATGAATATTTGCGTAGGAGGGCCATCCGCGTCCAGAAGCTCCTAAAGTATGAAGTCTTGTGATAATGATACGACTATGCTACGTTTTACTTTTCGGCTAGTATCGACAATGAAGTTGTGCGCATAGCTCATGACACCATAAAAAACTTATAAACTTGGGCTAGTTCAAAAAATCTAAAAATAAGTGACAACAAACCGAAAGCTCTCTTCTTTCGCCCCAAAACTAAGTATTATGACCTTACATGCGATATTATTTCAAATTCCTTTCCTGTCGAACTAGTACGTTTTTTTAAAACATTGGTGGTGCTATTTTTGAAGTACATGTCGTGGATCAAACACGTTGACATGGATCGTGGACCGAAAACGTCGAACGACACCGGCGAGTTTCTAAACTCGCTTGTGTCGTTGACACAAGGCGTGGTTAGATACTTAGTAGCTCTCCATTTGATGTCGAATATGTCAAAAACTTCCTGGGCCTATATATTCACATAGTTGTCTCGATAATATTTAAAGGGGAGGGAGAAGGAGGTGTGTGTGTGTGGGGGGGGGGGAGGGGGTCCTACCAAGTCCAAATTACCCGGCTTCGAGGCCTATACTTGGCCTCTTCATCAGGGGTGACTGCAACGGCCATTGACGGTGGTGATGATGTGTGTGTGCGTGTTGGGCGGGACGAGAGCGTTTTTCTGACCCCTCATCGCATTGTTTACTTGGAATTTTTGCAATATTTATAGGAGGAGAGGGGCAGGCTATCAAACCCATCCCCTCTCCCTCTGTTCCAACGCCACCCCGAGGTACATAACGTTTATTTTCAATGTCATATTCATATGTTGCGTTCAGTCGTGACAATACAGGATTGTTGTTAGCTCTTTAGTCGGACTGGCCGTTATCCTATATCATACGCTTCACCATATTAGCTGTTTGCAAGCATAAGGAAGGGGTTTGCTTTGTTTCTGTCCCGTAGGAAAGTCGGTTGAGGACAATGTAACCCTAAAAGTCGCCGAAAAGCGTTGTGTCTTGTTTTTCTTTCTTTTCTTTACAGCAAACTGCTTTTCACCCTGAAAGAAAAACAATTAGGCAAACTCGCGTCTTAGTTTTGCATAACTGATGGCGTATCAGAAAGTATTCTTCAACTTCAGCGGTCGCAATCGTACAAGGTGTCAAGTTTTTTTTTATGTTTTGCATTTTAGAAGCCAATTACGAGTTTTGATTGTTTACTTGCATCCAGAAGAATGAAATGTGAATAGAACAAATACTAAAATTTTGTGCTCATGGAATTTACGTAGTTATCATCAGGACATCACAATTTGTAGCGCGTGATAAAGGGGGCAAAGCTGGTTCTTTTAATGTTGAGACGTGAATCTGATAAGCTCATATAATATTCACAGCGAAGGCCTAGAAATCCGCTTTGAAATTGTAACGTTTATAAATTTTCTAACCTGAACATCAATAAAACAGCGTTAAGCGATTACTAAGTTATCCGATGAATCCAAGTTTAATAGAATCTTCAGTACCCCTCTAACACGAACGTTATTCATTGACCTCTTTATGTAGTATAGACCTTTTCTGTGTACTCTCGTCCCCAGCCACCTAATAGGCGTATCCGGTATGGGCGACGAAAAAATAATCCAACGTTTCAACCTGCAAATAGTAAAAAAATAGGCGGGAGGCAAAACGAGAAAGTGTGACGGTTACGATCATATCCTAAATGCCTTCTATTGGCGTGGCAAAGGCAAAACAATGTTTTCGCCCATACTGGAAGTGACGACAATTCAAGAAGGCGGCGCACTTGCACAGCAAAAAGGTCTGTAATAACACCGACGTTACTAGTGTTCTCTATACAAAACACCTGCTTAGTTTGCAAAGCTCCCGGAGTCGAATATTTTAAGTGCGGCCCCTGAAAATCTGAGTTAGAAGGTCTTGTGTTTTAGCTGCAAATCCAGGTTACAAGCATAAGCACATACACATATATTCGGAAACAACGATACAACCTCTTGATCTTCAGATCTACCGATACACTCCAAAGGCAATGTTGTTATGATTTGTTTGAAGCTTTGTGTTGTTAGGCACGCATTATTTGCCTTTAAATGAGGAAAATATAAGTTTGTCAAAGCTGACGGATCTATATAAAATAAAACTAATATTCTTTCTCAGCATCACTAAAAAAAAAAGAATCTTTGCCACAAACAGTAAGCGACTGGTTGCTTAGAACTAGGGATGCCGCGAACTTTTTCCGAACCGAAGTTTCGATTATCGAATCAAGCGGTTCGAAAGGTTCGAAAGATTTCGAATTTTCGACCTTTCTATATCGTAAAATTCGACGGAAGTCGAATTTTCGAAATTGTTAAACTGAGAAGTTGAACGCTTTTCGAACCGTCGAACTTATTACGCAAGAAAATTCGATGCTTGTCGAACTTTCGAACTTGAAAGACAAAAAAATGCGATGATTTCCGAACTTTCGAATTTCTTGCACTAAAAAGTTCGAAGCTTTTTGACCTTTCGAACTTCCTACGCCAAGGAATTCGAGAATTTTCGAACTTTCGGACTTATTTATCGAGAGAATTCGAAAAGTTTCGAACTATCGAATCCTGAGAAATCAAAAGTTCGACGAACTTCGAACTTCTAGGGTAAAAGTTCGACGTTCGTCGAACTTCGAAAGACCGGTAGATGGTTTCATTTGAATTCAAGTAGTGAGGTGCGTTCGTAATTTTTTTCTCTCAAATTTTTACATGCGGTGCTGCGTTCCTTACGAAAGAGAATGCCGTTTATTACAATGTTCTGGCACGCTCAGTTTTAAAGAAATAAATTCCCGAAGGGGCGACGGAGGACGACGGGTTTTTGACGATTGTCGTTTGTGCCATATTTGAAGCGGGCTAAAGCCGAAGCTATTTACGGTTGAGATGTTAAACTTTTTAAGAATGATCTATGTATAGCTTAGGAAGTGTCGTCTTAAGATGTGATTATTGTTACTCAAGATGAGTTTCGAAGAAATGTCCAGACATTTATCTACGGGCAATTATGCTCTAAACTTGGTATTTTGTTTTTCGTCTAAGTTGCTTGAGGTATCGCATTTAAATTAACACCACAGACAGTACATATAATTGCCATCTGAAGAATACAAAATAATGTATTTATTGTTTTTTCACGTTGACGAATAAATTAAGTCAGGGGGAAGATTTCTAATATTAATCAAATTCAACACGTCATTAAATTGTTTTTTGTCTTTACGTTTTTGGGAAGTGTTTCTTTTAGCCTGTACACATTTGAGTAGGAGAAACTTGTTTCGAAGTTCTGAGCTTCTGAATATGCAAGAATACAACACTTCCGTTGGGATCTTTATAGTTTCTTTCTTTTTTTCTCCAGCTTTTTATCCCCGCGTTTATTGTTATGTTTATCTTTCTTTTACCAATGGCACAGTTATTGAGGTCGAAAAGACATAGCTTTGAACTTCGGCACCTCTAAGCATTTGACAAGTAGTGCCTTCTGACGACGAGTTTCCGATAATGACCACCTACGGCGTCTACGCGATCTTTTATGCAGTGAAGAGCGACAGTAGTTATACATACACATAAATAATTTCAGACTAAAATAAGCTCGACCACGCCCTCTTTCCCCGAATTGTTTTCTTTAACAGTCCGAAATATCTGGAAGGAGGCGAAGGGGGGCTAGAGCACCCCCTCCCCCCGTTTTTCCTCTTCCGACGCCACTTGTATGGTAAAACGCCCCTCGACCTCCAGTTGTGTCGGCTTCTTTACTTTTTGCGGGGTGTTTCCTCCGTCCCGGAAAATAAACCTCCAGGGCCCGTTTGCTCGAAGCCGGTTAACTTTAACCGCGGTTAAAACTTAACCGCCCTTCCCTACTAGGTACCTAAAAGTACCTAGCCAAGTTTGACGAGGGCTGGATGAGCGATAGCTTTTTGTTTTATTATGGGGTGGTAGCTGGTGTCACCTCTGGCTGTAGCGAATATAAGTGGCTTCCGTGGAAAGGTTCCCGAAATGGGGGGACCCAAAAATGCGCGCTACCGTGTTTTCGCGACGCAGCGCGGCATACATTTGAGCTCAAGAAACAATTTTTATTGCTCGTGGCACAGGTAATCGGTAAGAAAAAACTAAATTAACCCTTGTTTGGAAAATTCCTAAATATTTGACTGTCTGAAGTGAAGACAAGCCTCGTTGAAATTTCCTTCCAAGTTCGAAAGAGGACGACGAAATTCAGTCCTAGAAACGATGAGAAAGAAGTGAGCAGTGAAAGGCGGGCGTTACACCGGAAGTATGGTTGGCCAGCATGTAAGAACTGTATATAACACCGTCATAAATTTAAAAAACCTGTAATTCGGCTCCAGTGAAAATTGACCTATTAGTAAATTACCCTCACATTGAGGAGAACACTGGAAGTGTAATTCAACGATCCGCGCGCGCTGGCCTTCCACTTATAAAATATTTGAAGTAAATAATCATAATGAATCTTTGACGAACGCGCGTGCACAGCAATATTTGTTGTAGGCTTTTTGCTTTAGAATACTTACTACTGCAGACGCCAGCACGCGCAGCGCGTGTAACTACACTCGTATACCATGCACCTCGGTGCTTGGAAAATTTAGCAAAAGGTCTATGGGGACGCTGTCTGCTTTTGTGTGCTATCAGTACCCGGCCGATTGAGTCAAGGCAATCCACTTTTCAAAGACGTTGCCATGCCGACAACTGTCGCGTTCATTTAGGCTTAGGAATTGCCAGAATCGAAAGACTATCTAAAAAATGCGGCGAGGTCATTGCTCATGCTTTGCGTTTTAAGTGAGGTAGGGCAAATCGAAAGCCTTCTGCACCATTCATTGCTGACAAACGCGCCCGATATTGCAGCTACAACGACGTATTAGTTCCAAAGCGAGCGGCGCCCACTCAGTGGGGCACCGCCATGTTTCCCCGCCGTCCTTACTCTGCCGGTCACATGACCTAAAATTCCCCCTCGTAGGGAAATCCGGTTAACCGCGGTTAGTTAACCAGCTTCGAGCAAACGGGCCCAGGAAAATTACAAACTTAAATTACTATATGCCAGCGTCACTCGGGCGGCGTTCGATCGGATTACTACCGGCATGCAAGGGGTGGGAAGGTAGTTTGCCAGGTCGCTTCAAGGTTTTTCTGAGCCTCAACCTCCTGCCTGCCCCTGGCCGTTTCGAACTTGGGTGAGTATCGTAAAACAGTGCGTTCGTGTGATCACTACTGCGCAATGCACGTTAAAGACCCTCCCCCTGGGCTGGTGGTCAAAATTACTGATCTATGGTTACATGCCACTCTGCACTGGCAAATATTCCAGCACATCCGGGACACTCGTCGTCTCATTTAATTGCCTGACCAACTTCGCGGAGTCTAAATATCACACCCTAACTTTTCTAAACCTGATTTCGTGAACACCAGTGAGTCGTGAAAACATTATTTCAAACCGAAACTGTGGAGAAACATTAAAACCGGACTTCGAACGTTGAAAACTTGGACTAAAAAAAAATTCAAAATCTCCGAAGTTTTTTTTTTATTAGTTTTAAAGGAGAATTGAAACTTTTGAACTTTTCGAACTTTATGTAGAAAGAAATTCGAAATCTTCGAATTGTTTGAACTTTATGTCTATAAAAATTGAGGCGTTCGATTTTTCGAATTTTATATCCGAAGCATTTCGAAATCTTCGAATTTTCGACCTTCAGATTCCAAGAAATTCGAATTTTTCGAATATCTCGAATTTGTAAATTAGAAAAATTCGAAGTCTTCGAATTTATCGAATCTCAAGTAAAAGAATATTCGAAATATTCGAACCCGAAATTTTAGAAACCGTAAAAGCTTCGAACTTTTCGAATTCGAAACTCTATTGTGATCGAAAGTTGCGAATTTTTCGAAGTCGAACCTCGGTCGGTACGAAAATATCGAAAATTTTTCGAATGCGAATCTCCGTTCGCTTTGAAAATATCGAAGCCTTTCGAAATCGAACCTAGGGTGGTTCGCGACATCCCTACTTAAAACACCTCGTTTTTGAAGCAATGTGCTCCTGCGCCTCGACGACTGGACCGCACGACCAGCCGACCCAGTTGACCACCGCCCACCGCCACCAGCAAACTTCTCTCTCACTTCGAGGGGAGAAGGGAGGGGAAGACGAAGGGTGCTTAGCGCTCATCGGCTCAGCGCGTCCAACGGCGACCCCGCGACCCGCGTCTTCGCTAGTAGTCCGCTCATCGCGCCATCTGGGGGCTCCTAGGAACTAAAGCAAATGTCTTCCAATCCTGGCCTTGATATGCTCTGCAAATTTATTTCGGCGTTTTTATCCTCGGTAGGCACGTCTATAAGTGATTTGAGAGAGCCTAGCTTAAACGAATTTCAGATTTTTAAGCTGCTTTAAAAAACAAAAACAAAAAAACTGTGTTTTTGACCCATATTTAACTTCTCGACCATTATAGAAGTTTGTTATTGCCTCTTTTATGTGATGAACAACAATTTTGTGTGTCTGTGGGTGGTACAAAAACAAAGTACACGGAGGCGCACGGCGGAACTGTGATGGGTTGCGCACTGTTAAGAATGGAACCTTCGGCGACCTTCTTCCGAGTTTCAACGCGGCGGAAACGAGTCATGATCTGTCCGGGAACGTCGCCTGCTGGACGGGGCCTACGCGAAACGAGTCTCGAGGAGTACGGAACCGGCGCCTACGTGTCTGCGCCTGCGGAGACAGGTCTCGACGCGCCCGTGACGTCAACGGGACGTGTGTGCGTGCGTGCGGCTTGGTGCGCTCCGGAAGGGAGAGAGGCCGGGCCTAACTGCGGAGACAGGTCTCGACGAGTCCGTGACGTCAACGGGACGTGTGTGCGTGCGTGGGGCTTGGCGCGCTCAGGAAAGGGAGAGAGGCATGACCTAATTGCGGAGGACCATGGCTACGACGCACTTCTGGCTACGACGCGGCGGACTTTGCTACGACGCACTTGACGGCGGGTTGCTGCTGCGCACCTGCTGCCCTGGCGGGGAGTGAGGGAGAAAACGGACCCTATATAAGGCGGAGCGCGAGGCTGCTCAGGAGTTCTCTCGGATTTGACGACTGTATCGCAACCATGTAATTAAACCGTTCGTTACGTTACCAATTCTCCCACCTCCACTGGACCCCTGGGTTCTTCACTTCGGGGAATGGTCGTCGTCACGAGCCAGGAAGCTCCCGGACGTGCGGCATCAAACCCCGCCTCTAACAACTGGTTGGCAGCGGTTGGGATCGGACCATGCGACATCGTGCTACATCTGCGGGTGAGCGTTTGGACTTTGCTTTGAGATTCGCCAGGCTTCAGATTATGGGTAATTAATTTTGAACTGCTGGGAATCCTTAGTGTTTGACTCGTGCGCTAGGTTTAGGTACAACCTCGCGACAAGTTTTAGAACAAAGCCAAAGCTAAAGAGCAGCGATCATGGATCTAATGAGGTTACTGAGAACAGATTTATTCTGTTTATGTGAAGAATTGGGTGTGGAGGTGGAGCAAAAGATGAAGAAATCTGAGATCAGTAAAGCGATTTCAGAGAGCGCAGAAGTAGAGGAAATTAAAATTGCGTGGGAACTGCTTCTGAACGCTAAGAGCGAGGCTGCAGCGAGAGAGGAACGAGAACGAGAGCAGGCTGCAGCGAGAGAGGAACGAGAACGAGAGCAGGCTGCAGCGAGAGAGGAACGAGAGCGGGAGCAGGCTGCAGCGAGAGAGGAACGAGAAAGAGAACGAGAGCAGGCTGCAGCGAGAGAGGAACGGGAGCAGGCTGCGGCGAGAGAGGAACGAGCGCAGGCTGCGGCGAGAGAGGAACGGGAGCAGACTGCAGCGAGAGAGGAACGAGCAGCGCTAAAAAGGTTAGAGTTAGAGATGGAACAACAGCGATTAAACTCACAGAACAGTAGAGTTGGGACTCCGGTGCGAGCAAGTGAGACCGAGTCGTATCAAATGAAGAAGCTCATGCAGCCGTTTAAAGTTGGGGAAGACGTGGGCCTGTTCTTAGTGAACTTTGAGAGGACATGTGAGAAGTTGAGCTTCGCCCCAGAAACGTGGCCGCAACGGCTTTTGACTTTGTTGCCCTGTGAGGCTGCAGAGGTTGTCGCGCGCCTTAGTGCTGGAGACGCGGACGACTACGACAAGGTGAAGTCCAGCCTTTTGAAACGGTACCGCCTTTCTGCCGAGGCGTTCCGTCAAAGGTTTAGAAACGCATCCAAAAAGAGCAGCGAGGGCTACTCGGAATTCGCTTACGGGCTTAAAACCAATTTGATAGAATGGTTGAAGAGCGAGGAAGTGTACGAAAGCCGAGACAAGGTAGTCGAGTGTGTGTGCCTCGAACAGTTCTTTCGTAGCATTCCGCAGTCAGTCAAGCTCTGGGTGCAGGACAGGGTAGGAGTCGACACTGTCGAAAGGGCCGCTGAGCTAGCCGAAGAGTACGCAACGCGTAGAAAGCTGAGCGGAGAGGAAAGCGAACCCGGCCGGAGCGATCAGCGCAAGACCTTCCGACAGGGAAACGGCTCGCGAGAAAACGGGCCCGAGAAGCCCGAAGCAGGACAAAAGGTCCCAGAAAAGAGCGCAGAACACTCGAACGGAGACGAGGCGCGGAAAAGCCAAACAGGGCAGTTCGAGGCTAGGAAGCCGTTCCTGTGCTACAACTGTCAGGAGCCGGGACACACAGCGGCCAGATGTAAGAAACCGCGGGTTGTGTTCTCGACCGTGACCGGTAGTGACGAGGACCTGGAGCTCCTTCGTCCCTATCTTCACGAGCTCCAGGTAAACGGAAAGCCGTGCAGGGTGCTTCGGGACAGTGCAGCGACGATGGACGTTGTTCATCCGTCGTATGTAACGACATCCGATTTTACTGGAAAGGTAGTTTGGATCAAGCAGCTGCTCGAAAAGCACAGTGTCTGTCTGCCTATGGCGACGGTAAGGATAACTGGCCCGTTCGGAGAGCTAGTGACAGAGGCGGCTGTCTCGCAAACAGTCCCGTTGGAGTATCCTTATTTGTTTTCTAACCGGTCAGAATTCCTGCTGCGCGAGAGGGGTCAACAACTGGGAGAGGGACTAGTTCAGTCAGGTACGAGGTCCAAATCGCGTCAGCTCGCCCCTTTGTTGACGAGTGATCCAGAGCCCGAGGCAGCTGTCGGGGAGCAGGCACTACCACAGTTCGAGGCAGAGAAACGGGATGAGAGGAACCAGATTGTAGAACAGCCTGACCTCGTAGCACTAGAAAGTGTACGCCGTCCCAACGAGCCGGCGAAAAAGGCGGAGGAAGACGGGATCAGTGAAATATCTCTCGTAGCTCCGGCGTCACGTAACTTTGGTCCTCTGCTACGAGCAGACGGAGTGTCTTTGATAGTCGAGCAGAAGAGCGACCCTAGTGTGTCAGGGTTTCGCGGTACAGCTCAGGAGATTGCTAGGACCAATGTGACGGGGCATGAAAAAGGCGGATTGTTTTTTCGGCGCTATAAGGACCGCATTTTCACGTCTAGAAATCACGTGAAAATCGATCACTGCGACTTCAGGGCAAGAAAAAGGAAAGGCAAATTTAACGGCAATGCCGATGGGTTGAGCAGATTTTTCTGGTATCACCAAAAGCGGGAGTGATGATCTCAGAGGTCTCCGTCATCCACGGGAATGAGGATCAAAGTGGGGGCACTTCGTTAAAACCCCAACAAGACCTCACAAATTGCAAAAAGTTTTTGTCTTTTGTATTTTGTTCATAGTGACCTCTTTGGAAAAATGAGTTGTGTTTTGGCGACAGCGGGTCTCGATACCCGCAATTGTCCTAAGGTTTTAAATTTGTAGTTTTTTTGCAAATTTTTGTAATCCGTAGTCCAGTCTGGCGGGTCTCTGGCGAATTCCGAGCGTTTGGCTGCTGTGTGGCGTGGTGTTGTGTGGGACGTTTCCGCTAATGCCTCCGTTGTAAGAGGTTTGGGAGTTTGTTTGGTGCTTGCAGCGACTTCTCAAGGCCTACTCCAAGCCCACCTCTTCAGGCCAGCGATTGTACCACCGGCCTTTCGAGGTTTCCCTGGCCCCGGAGGGGCTGTTAAGAATGGAACCTTCGGCGACCTTCTTCCGAGTTTCAACGCGGCGGAAACGAGTCATGATCTGTCCGGGAACGTCGCCTGCTGGACGGGGCCTACGCGAAACGAGTCTCGAGGAGTACGGAACCGGCGCCTACGTGTCTGCGCCTGCGGAGACAGGTCTCGACGCGCCCGTGACGTCAACGGGACGTGTGTGCGTGCGTGCGGCTTGGTGCGCTCCGGAAGGGGAGAGAGGCCGGGCCTAACTGCGGAGACAGGTCTCGACGAGTCCGTGACGTCAACGGGACGTGTGTGCGTGCGTGGGGCTTGGCGCGCTCAGGAAAGGGAGAGAGGCATGACCTAATTGCGGAGGACCATGGCTACGACGCACTTCTGGCTACGACGCGGCGGACTTTGCTACGACGCACTTGACGGCGGGTTGCTGCTGCGCACTTGCTGCCCTGGCGGGGAGTGAGGGAGAAAACGGACCCTATATAAGGCGGAGCGCGAGTCTGCTCAGGAGTTCTCTCGGATTTGACGACTGTATCGCAACCATGTAATTAAACCGTTCGTTACGTTACCGATTCTCCCACCTCCACTGGACCCCTGGGTTCTTCACTTCGGGGAATGGTCGTCGTCACGAGCCAGGAAGCTCCCGGACGTGCGGCATAAACCCCGCCTCTAACAGCACGCAGACCGCCAGAAAGTGACCAAATGAGTAGCTGCAATGTCGAGTAGAATATGTAATACTACTTTGTTTTATTTAACAAAACAAAAAAAACAACAAATTAGCAAGGGTGATGCTTCTTTGTGAATTGAATTAACAGGCATTTTGTCAAGAACAAACCTCAAACGCCAAGCTATGCCGAAAATGTTCACTTGGGTACGTGCTATTTTAGGCCAGATTCGATCTGAGTAAGAAGGTTCGTATAAATTAGGGGAAACAACTTTGATCACTCTTTTCTTCATGATTATTTACCTGCATTACGGTGATGAATATAAGCAATGTTGGTCAGGATAACAGACGTTGTGATTGCCGCTTGGTGTTTCTATAAAAGGTAGACTGCAAGGGCTTGTCCTAAGACTTTCGTGACATTTTGAGAATAATATTACTTTTAGCTCAGTTGCGTCGTCATCGTATATATTGTGAAAAGTACTTCGTAAACTAGATTTTACGATATATATGGCGAGAAGGTGCCCATTGCGTTTTTATGCACCAGACTGCAGCATTTCGATTCGGGTAATATATATGCGACTGAGGTAAACAAATAGATGTTGAGTCTTATAAACGCGACGTTTTGAATGTTAATCTCGCTTTTCGTTTGCTGTTTCGTTGAAATTAAATAACGCAATTTGTTATTTTTGGTACCTGAAAATAAAAGTGGATAGTGTACGAGTGATAAAAAGCTAGGAAGTTTCTCGTTTCACGGTTGAAATTGTGCGTATTTCAAGAAAACAACGCGAAAAATATATCATCACTTTGGCGGTTCAAGCCACTTCGAACCGGTTCGAAGCGTTAATTTTGGTCCTCGGAACTGAACCGAAGGCCATGAACCCGAACCCGAACCGAACCGATAAATATTTTGGTTCGACACTTTGGTTAGCATGACCTTTGGAAAAGCCACACACTTAACCCTTTGGGAAACACTAACATTGACCCTTTCACCTTTTTCTTTTGGCTTTCTCTTGGTTCATCTTTTTTTTTTTGCTGCCATTTTTCTTGGCTTCGTTACGGAGTCAATGTTAGCAACGCATAAAGTTGGGCGAGCTGGTTTGACATCATGAAAGGGGAACAGCGCGAAAATAAACGAGGGACGAGTAGAAGAGGTAACGACAGACACGGCGCTGCTCCCTTCTACTCGTTCCTTGTTTATTTTCGCGCTGTTCCCCTTTCATGATGTCAGTGGCAGTGTTTCCCATGGCGTTTCCTCGGGTCATGCTAACGGATTCCCCAAGAACTTACAAATGAATCTTCCTGTAATATTTTTTCTTACCCCTTTTTTGTACTCTGCCTGTCAGAGTACATCGATGTCCTTTGATACGGTCATCTATATCACTCGTGAAGAGAACCATATCCGTACCACTCGTGGGAGGGGCCGCATCCATATCACTCGTGGAGTGAACCGCATCCATCGTTTTAACTGTACACACACACCACAGCTTACGCAGCACTACTAAGGACACCCAGAGTGAAGAACAACCGGCGACGGCAGAGCGGCAGCTGAGCACGCCCATGCGGGCGGCCCGTATTACTGCGCCGCGGCGCAACACCTCCTAGATAACAAAGCTAGTGCTGAATGAGACTTCGACATCAAAGAAGGCCAACGCTGGGCACAGATTGGGCGCGACGATTGCGTCGACGTTCGGCTCAAACTTGACTCGAAGACGAGCGCGGACGCAGCACTCGTTTCCAATCTGTGTCTAGCGTTGGCCTTCTCTGATGACGTCATCTCATTCAGCACTCCGTCTTTGTTATCTAAGAGGTATTGCGCGGCATTTCCTCCTCACTGGCTCCACGCCAGCTGTGCGCGTGACTTTGCCGAAAACGAAAGGCTCGTTTTGATGAAGACCAGGTTGAGAGGTTGAGGCGTGCTCACGTCAGCGCCTGGGACCAACTGGAACGTCGCACTCAACAAATGACCAACGAAAGACACTGCCGAGTTTTTCAAAACGAGTGTTCTGCATTAAAAGCTTTGCTGTGCAAGCGTTTTTTTAATACCTTTTTTGTAAAATTTTATCACGAAGCGTCCCAGTATCCCCCAGTGACGGTATTGGAAGGCGGCTCAGACTGGACCCGAGCATTCCGTGAGTACTCGATTTGGGCTCGTGATAATCAATAGCTCGACAAGCATTCGGGTAGTGGCTAGTGTTCAATCGCTGCATTGACAACAGCCGAACCCTAACAATGTCTGGAACTCGGCGCGTGTCCTGTGCTTTGACAACCTCACATGCGTGGCTTTAATCAACATTGGCGGCATATATTTGGCTCCAGATCACTGGGCCGCTTGTTCTGGCTGCGAGTTGAGGAAGTGAACGCTGCTCGTTTTTCTTTTATTTTTTTCTACGACGTTTATTGCGTGGGCATTTACGTCAGGGGTTCGTTCTAAGCGGTGTTCTCGCAAAGTACAAAAGTTTTCGCCACGCCCTTTTAAGGGCGAAAGGAGAGATAACAGTGCCTATTAAATACCAGGACTCGACTATAAGATGGTCACTTCTAGACGCAGTATTTTTAATTAATCATAAATTAAGAAACGTTACATTGTGAGTAATGGACATCGTCAGAGCTAAAGCTAAGAAAAGTAAAAATGGCAAAAAAACTAAAAAATCCGGACCACAAAAAAAAACCTCGTTATAGCACAAGCGAAGACAAAGTGCAATCACAACGAAGCAAAGCAATACCCAGGGCCCGAGAGATTACGCACATTGTAATAAAAACACACATACACACCAACACTGCCGGCTTTTCTCTTTTCATTGCGTATGCATGACAGCTTGCGTCGATGCGACAAGCTCGTAAAACGACTTTGTACTCAGCAGACACTGAAGTTTCATTGCACACACAGGGAAACACACCTAACGATCACATCGTAAGGTGCGATCTCACAGGGGCAAGCGCTGATGCGAGACCGATGATATCATCATCAGCGGCGCGCCTGCAGCTGGGCGTCAGTCAGCCGCGTCCACTTGATGAGGGTCTCCGGTGAGCGGTACAGGAAGATGAGCTTGGCGAAGAGGTCCTCTTCGAGGCTCATCTCCTTGCTCTCGCGCACCAGGTAGATGTCCAGGCAAAGCTGGAGTACGCGGTCCACATTGGGCAGGTCGTCGTACATGATGGTGAAAGCCATGCCCGCCATGATGCGCCGTAGCAGACGCACGATCACCAACGCGAACGTCGTGTATAGGCCCACGATCCTGTAGAGAGCAAAGGGTACAATCAGCTCCTGAATAGGGAGCCCAGCACAGTTTTATCCATTTGACTGAAGTTAGTGCTTGTCACGTAACGTCTTTGTCTCGTGCTGGTGGCAATGTTACTAGACTAGCTCAGTTATGGAACTGCCCATAGATGCTGCTTACACCCCTCTCCCCCACAGCTCAACTCCCGTCATTCAACGCAACACCAATGTTTTTTTTAATATATATATATATATATTTTTTTTTGGGGGGGGGGGGGTTGTTATGGTAACTCCAGTATATTCTATGGAATACGTATGTTTCGAAGCACAGCGTCCAGATGGCGTTTCAACGCAAAGTTTTGAAACTAAACTCAAGATGGCGCTTCAAACGAAGGGAAGTGGACTGAAGGGAGTGGGGGAGCCGGTGGGGGCGTCCCCTTTCGCGGGAGTTCCACAACTGAGGTAACCTAGCAACGTTGGCTGGTCGTCATACTGGCTCATTCCCTTTGCAAGGAGGGAGAGTACGTAGTCGAGCTGGTTGGGAAACATTATTGAAAGAAAGACTGGGACAAATAAAAAAACGGACAGCAGGGCACAGAATCTACGCCCGGAAACACCACCGGGTCCTTGGGAACCGGTAGTGTTTCCGGGTGGCATTTGTCTGTGTGGTGATGATGTTGTCTGTCTAGCTCCGAGGGGAGGTCTCTTTCCTCCTTTCTTTCTACCTGTTTTTGTACGGACAGGTATTTATTGCCGTCCTCCTGTGAATAAATTCAGCCGCGTTTGAAATTCTGTGTCGTGCTGTTCGTTTTTTTATTTTCTTAGTGTCAGGTTTTCTTTCAGTGATGTTCTTGCCGATAAAACAGATTCGGTTGTACGAAGTCTGGGCTCCAGAGGGAACGCGCTCAGCAGTAAAGCAACCGCAATGGCGGCTGATTTGACGTCAGTGAAAAGCCACGCCTATAACGATGGTTATGAGCGGCGAGAAGGTGTTTCTGAACCGGTTCTACCTCGATGCACTGTAGACATCCCTCATCTAGCGCGTGAAGCCATGTCAGCCTCTCCTAAAGAAGGCCGTAGTGGGCACAGATTGGACCCGAATGCTACGTCAGTGTTCAGCCGGGACTTGTGCTTTGAGCCTCAGCTGAAAGCTGACGCAGCAGTCGCGTCCAATTTGTGCGTTGCGTTGGCCTTCTCAACGTGACGTCGAAAATTCAGCACCACGGCTTCTCGTACCTGGCCAAAGCGCTGTTTACAAACAAGTTCTCGTTTGCCCCCACCAGGTATGGGTGCTGCCCGTGCTCAGAAACGAGATTCGCGTGAAGCGAAGCGCGTCTGAGCATGCGCCGTACCGGCAGTAGCGCCACCGCAGTGGTGCGACGTCAGAGCCGCGCACTGGTGTATGCGGAGCGCAAGTTCGTCTGCTTGTGCAGGGGATGCCGGGACGTCAGAACGTCGAGCTCTGATTGGCTCCGATTGGTAGGATAGTGGCCAGACCTCAAAGGCAGCGATAGCATTGAAGTCCGCTTCTATCCCTCCAATCAGAGCTCGGCGTCCAGACGTCACTCCAACCCCTGTGCAAGAAGCAGACGACCTTGGGCACCGCATAGTCACCGACAGTTATCGTCAGCCGGTACGAACAGCGAAGAACGAATCACAAAGCAAGAAGCGTAAGAAGCCACGTCCGATGTTTCTAATGAGCTTTCAGCGACCATAGGAGGCGTTGACTCGTCCCTGTGGCCGTGTCCTTACCCGTATTTCGTGATCTGCGACAGCGCCTGGGGAAATGCCTTCTCGTTGAAGATGACGAGGCTCAAGTGGGTGCAGGCCTGCTTGTCTTCGCGCAAGAATGAGAACGGGTACGTGTCCGTGCAGCGTTCAGTTACCTCCCACCAGTCGCTCTCGGAGCTCAAGTTCCGGAAGGCCCCTTTGCGCAGGCGCAGCGTTAGGCGCTGGTAGGTGTCCAGTCCTGGAATGTCCAGGGCACGGACTACCTCGACTTTGCCCTTGCGGGGCACCAGCAGGTACCTGAGGGGACGGGATAAAGACAAGTCATGCCAACTTTTTTTTATGTCAGCCATGTTTCTTCTTTCTGAATACATATCGATCAAGCCTTGGCAGTTCTGCATATATCCGTCATGACTGAAAACGGCCCGGTAAGTCTCCATCGCCTGTGCCGTGCTTTTGACAGAATCCTACATTAAATTATAAATACGGCTCTTTATATGGGAAATGTTTACTGCGCGAATCTTTATTTGAAATAAAATGTTGAGGGTTTCCATCGCGAAGAAACAAACTATCAGCGATGCTCCAACGGCTTATGGGGGAAGGACAACCTGCAGGGTTTCAACCTTCCACTTTGCAGTCCAGAGATCGCAACGGAACCTCAACGCCCCGAGGTGATCGCTAATCAAAAAATCCTGTTCATGCTTTTTTTTTTGCTCTGCAGCCAATGAAATTGCGGCATGCCGGAGAACGAAGCAGGAAGTGTTAACGCAATAGACCACTCCCTAAGCTCTTTGAGCTGCCGGTGACCTTGAATATAGGGGATGAGAGGTGCAAGATCTAGAGGTCAAGTGTGGCTGTCTGATTTTGTTCCTCAGCACAAAGGAGCAATACAGTTAGTCTACCGACCGGAGCTGCCACCCCACACGTGAAAAACCTTGCCAGGACTAGCGCACCATTTCTGCACACATTGCCCCAAAACATAAAACGTGCTCCACCATGTTAGCAGAATTATGTGCCACAGATGAGCTGCGTACAGAGAGTGGCATGTCTCGATTTTGGGTCGCCTATACTCTGTTTCACCTTGTGTTGTACCCACGGTGGTTGTACCACAGGAAAGGCTACAAGCTCGGAGCTCCTTGCTCTAGGGCACATCTCGGCGGCACAAGCTCTCGTGCAACAAGGGCAGCTGCCAACACTATGAGCTAGCGCTTCTAGCCTTCGCTGCGGTACAACATAAGGTGAAACGGCGTATAGAAATTTTCCGGGTGGAAATTAAACGCCCGTTGCCTAATCGCCGAGGACTTTATGAGGGGTCTCAAGCCTGTAAAAGCTCATCACCCACGCGGCATGGGCATCACAAACCTGGGCAGAATTGGGGGTACGGTGACGTTTTCCGCCGACCCGGTGAGCATTTTGGACAAGCGCATCCGGACGGCCTCGTCCGTGAGCTGCACCGAATGCTCGTTCTCCACCAGCTTCTCAGCGTTGGTCTCGTCGTCCACGTCTCGCGTGAAAGACCACTTGAGCCGCAGCGTGACCGCCGAGCTGCGGAGCTCGTCGACGAGGGCGTTCCTGCTCGGCGGGCTCACGGTCCACACGGCCGTCGAGTTGCCGTTCAGCGTGACCAGGGACACGTCCGACACGTCGTGGCTTGTCAGGAAGCCCTGGGCCAACGCACTCGACTTGTACTCCGCCTGCGAAGCGATAAAGGCAACCTACACTGCAGTCGACTTTGTACAGTCACAAGTGATGGCTCTGTGACCCCGATGGACACTGTGCTCTTCTCTTGCGGCCGGGAGGGGATGATTGCCCATCACAACTGGCTAATTAAGATAAAACAAGTAGACGAGCGAGCTAGTTAAGGATATACATATTAACCCTGGAGCGAGGGGACAAAAAAGGGACGGACAGACAGGAAGCGCTGAACTGCGGAGCTTCGTGGCTGTTCTTTCCTTTTTTGTCCCCTCGCTCTAGGGTTATCATGTCTGGCTAATTAAGTTTCTCAAAGGTCTCTATAGCTTATCTGAGCTCCGAAATCTATCTCGAATCACATTATTTTACTGTTGAAAGCGGTGCCCGAACGCAAATAATCTGCCTAAAAAAACTTTTAAAGCCGTTAAAAAAGAAAAAGAAGAGCCAATGTTTTAAAAGACGCTTTTTAATGCACATTGAAATACGAAAGCTTGAAGAATCACTGAAAAGACCCCCGGTTATCTGAAGCGCCACGGAGGAGAAGGAGAACCACTTAATTAAAAGCCGAAAACGGCCTTGTCAAAAGGAGTGCTCACTCCGCCAGGGCCCATTTGGGGTCCGCCGAGTCCGACCTGAGCCAAGCATTCCAGGAGGGAGGGGATGGGTGCGGGAAGTAGGGAGAAGTGAGCGCAGTGTTACAGGTGTAGAAGATGTGCTCTGTGTTAGCCCTGATCGCCGGGCAGTTGGGACAGTGAGCTGTCCCCTGCCACCTGAAGTTGTAGAGCATTAGCGGGGTGAGGAGAGTGTTGGTCTGTACTTTGCGGAGGACGTGCGCTTGTTCGGTGTTGAGTGAGGGGTAGGGCTTGGGAAGGTTGGTACGGCTTTCCCTGATGTTCCTGTAGTGTCCAGCTATTTGCTTTTTATAAGCTGCGGCGTCTACCGCTGACGTTGGGTTTGGCCATGGGATCGAAGGAACCCGGAAGTGGATCTCGCGGGTGAGTTGATGCGGCAGCTCATTTTCCTCAATACCCTCGTGGCCAGGTGTCCAGCGCAGGGTGTCTCGGATCCATTCTGTTGGATGTCAGAAAAGCAAGTTCGTCTTTTCATTCCGCTCCTCGTGCGTTTCTTTACCCCTCAAATGTGCCCACAGGCCCTTGTTTCCCCATGACCTGTGGGCAACCTGGGGATTCCAAGCGTTTGGCCCAGGTTGCCCCTCCGACAATCATAAGTGGTCATCTTCACCACGAGGGGGCCAAGGGCAACTGGCCACGCGAGCGGCGCACCACCGCTGATAAAGGGCCGTCGCAGCGTATGCGCGGATGCTATTGGGATCTCGGCGCAGGCGATATCGGTCATTAAATATTTACGTGTTGTTGAACCGGTGTGCTGTGTCATTCCCTGAGACGGGTAGCAGCAAGGGAAATCCCACACTGGCGCCCAGATGTGATATGCTGCTCGTCTGGGAGAATGGCCGCGAACTGGGTTCGTTCTTACGTTTTACATAGTCAATTTTGCGTTCTTGAGTTTGCCCACATTTAAGGTGGCGTTTTACCTCAAGCCTAAGCTCATTGACCTGCGGAAGCCCTCCACTACAACAGGATGCCGTCTACAGAGGACGCCGACAGAAACGTGAGTGAGGACGACCTTTTCACGCTCGATGCACTCGCGGATAACGCCGCCAGCGACATAAAACCAGACGCAAGGCCTGCAGTCTCAGTCCCGGCAGGCGCATCATCAGAGGGTTGTCTAACAGAACTAAGAGTGGCCATGACCATGCTTATTCAGTCACAACGAGAGCAGATGATGCACTCAAGCCCCGCTTCTGCTGGAAGCCCGCCCCCAGGGACTACCTAAGGTTCTCGCTTAGCGTTCCGGTTTTTTCGGGTAACGCAGATAGAAAGTCAGTCGCGATGTTCATCTCGGAACTGCGGGACTGCCAAGCTGCGTCGGGAATTGACGACGAAAACCTCCTCACTCGCCTTTGGCCGGTTGCACTGACAGACAGTGGAGCACTGTGGAGGCAAAGACAAACTAAATTAACAAGTATGTCAGATTTCGAGGCGCTATTTAGGACGAAGTTCCTGCCTCCGGATTTCAGCATGCGGATTAGGGACGAGCTGCGCGCGCGCACACAGCACCCGGAAGAGTCGCTCATTGAGTTTGTAAGGGATCTCCAGGGCCTGTACGATATCGCCGACGCCGCGGCACCAGACGCGGACAAAGTAGAACGCGCCATACGCCAAAGCCACCCGCGTTTCCATCCCCATCTCAGGGACGCACCTAGGGGGTGCAACGATTTCCAGACTTCGGTCAAAAATTTGTGGAAGTTGACCTCTGACACTTTTGAAGTAAAGAACAGAAATCCGATTTCGCCTGCGTGTCCTAGTTGCTGCGTAAAAAAAGATAAATATTGGCATTTCGGGCACCCCTCAACTCACTCCCAGCCTTCAGGGTCACACCTGGTCGCACTCCCAGTGACGTCATTCGGAGTGCCGTGTAGGTTCCCGTGTGCTATCTCGGAGGACGCTTCCTCTCCCTCTCTCCGCTGACATTAGCGGGCGTTAGGCTGCAGCTTAGAGCCGAGCGAGGTCACGTAATCTTTTCGCCGTAGTTCCTTCGGCTACCACTTGGGGTTGCAGGTGGGGGAAAAAGCTCGACTTTTGCTTTGCGATTATGCAGCGGAATCGTGACATTTTTAATGAAGGAGGTGTTTTTTCTATCCTCTGGGACATGATAAACAACGTAAAAATGACAAGATGCAAAATCTTTTAATCATAAAATTGTTGCATCGCCCCTTAAAGCATTTAGAGGAGATGGCACGGGAGGCGATCACCATCCCGGCCGACATCCTCGCGGAACTAATGGTGCATTCGGGTGGTCGCCTCTCTCCTCTGATCTCGATTCAGCAGAGCGCCCTCTCCTCGCCGCCAGAGCTACTCGGGATCCTTTTCAGCCGATCACAACTGCTGGCTTCAGAGCGCTCCAAGATTCTCAGACCAGTAATGGAAGTAAAACTTCTTGACATTGGTAATGCACTAAAAACAACACGATCTTACAGCGTACGGTGGACGATTGAGCAAAATTTGCGCTCGCAACGTGATGAAATAACGGTCGTGACGTAACTTGTTTTACGCATCGGCATGAACAAAAGAAAACAGCAGTATGCGAATTGATTTTCGCAAAACGGAACGAAAGCCAATGCTTGGAAACAGTTGTCAACTCATCGCGTTTTCGACAGCGAACGCGCTGCGATAGCGGTTATCCGTACGACAGAGCAGGCAAATATAAAATGGTAAATAAACCGCATTTTTCTCACGGTGAAATATCGTGCAAGCATCGCAATGCGACACAAATCACAGTGCATTATATTCGGCTCTCCCTTTATTTTACAACACAAACCTTTGAACGCACCTTTAGCAAACCACAAAATTTTTAAAGCGACCACAAAACCCGGTAAAACAGCGGCGAGCTCTGCGGAGCTGTTTCGTCGTCGGTTAGGCTTAGCCGGATTCACCGCCTTGAGATGAACGATCTCATGAAAGCACTAAGAATTCTTCACACGTAGACTTTTCCTGTTACGGTCGCAAAACGAATGTCATCCCGTCCGTTGTAATCCTCGCACCGCCGAATGCACAAGCACTTTGTAGAACCAGATATCAATCGCCGTCACGCCGTACCCCGCACACCACCACAGACCACTGCCGGCCATCGTCAACAAAACAACGTGATCATCGTCCAAGTACCACGTGACGGCTGCGCCGCTCCGCACTCCGACGGCTACAGACGGAGTGCCAGAGAGCGCTCTGAGAGGGAGAGGCGCCCTCAGAATGAACCACCCGATCAGGCCACAACACTCTCTTTCAACCACCCGATTTCGCGCGCTCTGGAAAGAGCGCTCGGGAGCGCGCAGAAAGAACCACGCGAATTCGCCATAAGATACCGCCCCCTCCACCGCAGAACATGACTCCGGAACCATCATTTGCGTGGTCTGGAAACGCACGTGTACATAAAGTCGGGAAGAGAACCAGACGCTTCCAATCAGGCGTCTGTCCCCGAGAGATCCTCGTGCATACGAATCACGGAGGTGCAGCGGTTATGAGGGCATACATTTACAACACCACAGCCCCTCCATTGGTCAAGATGAGTTCTTGGCCTCTGGACCGGTAACGCGGAGCTTGGGAGAGGCAAGAAAGAGCGGGACACCACATGAAGTCTACGGGCGGGCCATGCCCCGTTGTTTTGGATGCGGCCGGTGAGGTCACATACACCGGGACTGCAGCGAACGGCAGCGGCCGCCTCAGACACAGGGAAACGGCTACGGCCGGCGGTGGTAAGAAATTACTACTCTCCGCCGGACGCGCCGAAAACGCAATCCACAAGGTCGAGCCGCCGCAGCCGCCTCCGGGCCTCCCTGAGGCTCACACAGGCTCCGGGGACGGACGTTTTTCCGTCGATCCTCGGTGGCCCTCCATCACTTTCTCTCTGTCATAACACTCCCCGTTGTGAGACGCCCGGCATGTCTGCTTCCGCATCGACACTCGGGCGCCCAGCTCACACCGTTCGCGGTCTTGAGACTCCCGGCGTGTCTGCTCCCGCATCGACAACCGGGCGGCCAGCTCACAACACTTTCCGTCATGAGACTCCCGGCGTGTCGACTTTCGTATCGGCACCCGGGCGCCCAGCTGACACCGTTCGCGGTCTTGAGACTCCCGGCGTGTCTGCTTTCGCGCCGAGACCGGGGCGGCCAGCTCATAACACTCTTCGTCGTGAGACTCCCGGCGTGTCTGATTTTGCACGGACACCCGGGCGCCCAGCTCACACCTTTCGTGGTCTTGAGACTCCCGGCGTGTCTGCTTTTGCACCGACACTCGGGCGGCCAGCTCAAAACATTCTCGGTCATGAGACTCCCGGCGCGTCTGCCTTTGCACTGATCCCTGGGCGAAAAGGTTCCACTGTTTTCGGTCGTAAGCTACCCGAAGCAATTGCACTTGAGTTGGACCCTAATGCTATTCCCTTTCAGCCAAACGTCGGCCCGTCAGATTCCGGCCCGATCCCCAGCGTGAGAGCCGCTTTGATGTTCTCAACACCAAGGATGGTCGCTCTGAATGGCCGGGCGCTAATGGACTCGAACCAGCCGGCGGGGGTAGGAACAACCTCTCCAAACGAGAAACCGACAGTGGTCATCCCAGCTGTGAGTAGAATCGAAGCTACACCCAAGTCTCTTGAACCTCGTATGACTGTGAATGTACTTGGTATACACCAGTGGCGCTCTTTTAGATACTGGTGCCAATTTCACATGAAGAGGATCAACACTCAGCTGTCCAGATACTACTACGTCCTGCCTCCGGAGATAGCTGACAAGCTCGCCGACCTGCATAGCGGCGACATCACCGGCTGATTCCTACGATCATCTGAAGGCCACCATTCTGCTGGAAAAAACCAAGTCGACAACCAGTCGCCGGCTGCGCCTTCTCAAAACAGGAGCTCGGAGACCAGCGACCGTCACAATGGACCTTTTCCACATACCGACGTCACCAAGCAGTGGCTGCACGAACTAAAAATCGAGGAAGGACCTACCTGCGCTACCAATCAATAATGGGAGCTACGCTACCAGTTTCTCCGCTCTCTGAGCTGCGACACGCGCCCAACGCGACTTTAATCAGGGGTATCCGTGGCGTCCACCCAAACGTCGTGTTTTTCTTACCGTCCGCTTCCTTTTTTGTGTAACCCAATTATATATATGCTACAATTACGTGCTCTACTCGCTGATCCAAAGCTTTCTTCCGAATTTCCTCGATTTTTGTGCATACTTCCGCCGCTTGGCATCGGGTGCTCGCGCATGCGCAGAGCGCTTCTCGTGTAAGGTCCATTGCTGCATCTGTGGTGTCATCCTGACCGTGCTATCACACTGCTGTGTCATCACCGATCTGTCATGCTAACCGACCTGTGCGTATGCCCGCGTTCGCTCGCCTCTTATCGGATGTACGGCGCGTGACAATATATACGGAGCATGGAATAAACCAAGGGCCGTTCTGCTAAGAACTATGTTGCTGTCTGTTCCTTGCTCGCGCCGCAAGGCACACGACAGCATCGTATGCACCAGGAACAGGCCTCTGAGCTAAGCAAGCACATCTTGCGCGAACTTTCTTGCAACGTCTACCCCGGGCACATGGTTCTTGCATCCGCAACCAACATGTCCTTGGACCGTCTATCGAGTACGCGGCACCGGCCATCTCCCCGATGGCAGAGCCCCTACCTCCCTAACTGCTTTGCAAGATCTGCAGCTCAAGATTGACCAGCTGGCGGCAATCGACGCTGCTCTTCAACCACCTTGCGGTGACCCACGACGTCCTTCGGGCTGCAGCTCCTCCCATCGTCGGAACCAGTCTTAAGCACGAGCGTGATTGCCGTCATGAGGACAAGGCACCTGCTGGTACCATCGGAACTACGGACACCGCGCAGTCAAATGCAACCGTCCCTGTGCCTGGCAGGAAAACACCCTAGCCAGTCACTATGGAGGTGGTAGGTGACGCCGGCCGACCAGCAAGCCACCTTTTCTTCGTTGCTGATCGGTTCACAGGTAATCGACTTCTTGTCGACACCGGCGCAGAGTTGACTGTCATCCCACTTACAACAGCAGATAGAAAAAACCTGAACTGTGGTGTACGCTTTTTCGTAGTCAATAACACCCCTATACTAACCTATGGTTTGTGATCCGTTACCCTGAACTGGATCTTCATTATCGCTGACGTGAAGTGTTATATTTTAGGATCGTATTTCTTGGCCTACTTTGCCACGGAAGTCAGCATGCTCCACAATTGTCTTTTCGACGGCACGACACACCTGACTGTAAGCGGGACATTTACAATGGTCTCATCCCTTGGCATGCGTCACATCACGCCATCAACGGGGTATGCAGCTATCTTGAATGAGTTTCTTGAAGTCACAAGGCCTTCAAACATGGTGCATCGGGCAGAGCATGGGGTGACTCATACTGTAGTCAGCTCTGGCGCGGCTGTCTACGCACGACGTCGGCGCTTCTCTGGTGAACGGCTGCAGGCCCCTGGCCGTGAATCCGAGCACATGCTTGAGCTCGGATTTATCCGGCCTTCAAACAGCTGCTGAGCATCACCCCTCCACATAATGCGCAAAAAGGGAGCCAGGGGACTGTAAGCCGTGCGGGGTCTACCACGCCTTGAATGAAAACACGTTGCCGGACCGCTATCCTCAGCCGCACCTTCACAACTTCACGGAACAACTCGCCGGAACCTCTATTTACGGTAAAGTCGACTTGGTCAAAGCTTACCATCACATACCGATTGAGGCATCCGACAACCGCAAGACAGCAGTAACCACAGCGTTTGGGTTATTTGAGTACGTACGAATGCCCTTCAGACTGACGAACTCAACACAAACATTCTAACGATCTATATATACTAATTGTGACACACGCGGGCTTCCCTTCGTGTTTGCGCATGTCGACAACTTGCTCACCGCATTCGGTTTGTCTGAAGAGCACGAACAACGTATTCGGTTTCTCTTCGAGCCACTGCGCAGCTACAGTCTCGCCGTCAAAGCAACGAAGTGCGTCTTCGGGACAGCCTATTTCGAGCTCCTGGGACTTCGAGTGACAAGGTATTGATCCGTTGCTTCCTAAAATCCCGATTATCGGGGACTTCCCCAATTAACTCCACTTCGCAAGTTACAAGAATTATTGCGCCTCGCAAACTTCCATCGACGTTTCATCAACAACTGCGCCGAAATTCTCAAGCCAGTCACAGACCTGCTGCGACCACCCAAGAGCCCCACGGCACCGGTCGACTGGAACTCAAGTGCACTGGATGCATTCGCTAGAGCGAAGCAGGCCCTTGTAGAAACAACACTTCTTGCCTATCCACGACCCGATGCGCCTACTAGGCTCATGGTAGACGCCTCCGATGTCGCAGCTGGAGCTGTGTTATGTCAGTACGACCAGACGGGCTGGTTTCCATTCGGCTTGTTCACCTAGACGTTGAACCCGGCGGAGACGCACTATAGAGCATGTTTCGTCACGAGCTTTTTGCCATCTACGCCACGTTCATATAACCCGCGCTTTCTGGAAGACCGGGTTTTCCACGTCTTCAGAGATCACAAACCCCTCACCTTTGTCTTTCGCACTAATCGGACCCCATATACTCGTACCGTGAGATTCGCCATCTCGCATTCATCTGCGTCCCGTGTCGGGAGCAAATAATGAGGCGGCCGATGCTGTTTCACGCATCGAGGCACTCATTCTATCCTCTGACTTCGAAATCTTCAGACTGGCGAAGGCACAACAGGGTAACGCCGAGTGGCAGACGCTACACACTACAGGCATCTTTCACCTTTTATGGCTTCGACTTGTCCCGCTGCTCGCAGACTGCAATGTGGTATGCAACACATCAACGGGAACACTACGGCCGTGCATCCCTCCCTCTTTTGACGTGCCACCTTTCATTCACTCATTGCCATCCTAATACACGCACATCCCGTCGACTCATTTCCTCGCGATACGTGTGGCCCCAAACAAATAAGGACATTAGCCTTTGGACGCGGACCTGTGCTCGTTGCCGACGAGCCAAGGTACAGCGACATAAAGAGAGCCCACTGCGTCCATTCCGACCACCAGACGCCATCTTCGACGACGTGCATATCGAAAATGTCGGACCCCTCCCACCACCCCAGGGGCTCCATTGTATACTCACATCTATGGATCGTTCTCAGATATTGTCAGATATTGTCAGGAATGACAGAAGATGCGGCAGGAGAAAACGGAACGAACTAAACATTTAATAGGGACGAACTTGTTCCAGAAACAAAAAAAAAAGAACACACGTCAAGAAAGCAGCAACGACCGTCGACGGCGGCAGCAGCAAGTGACACTTCGTCGGCGTAACAGCTGGATATAGCGAGAAAGAATCAGTGAAGGAATCGGCAATACGGCGCTCGACCTTTTATCTACTGTGCTCGTAATCTCGAATATTCGACCTAGAATGTTCGGGAAAGAGCTGGGACGAGACTGACCAGGCAAGGTAATTCTGGCCTCATAATCTTTTACGCTTAGGGTAAGAGTATACACGAACCTTCTAGATCAGTGGTCTCAAACTCATTTGAGCGTGGGGGCCAGATAGCCCACACTGGGAAGGCCGAGGGCTAACGTTGACCGGGGGGGGGGTTGGAGGGCGGAGGGAGGGGCGCCGGTGTCAAACCATTTGAAAGAGAAGAGACCTCGTGCTCTATGCTTTTTGTACGCTCGGTTTTGTCTGCGACATTTTTAGATTTGATTTGTTCATGTGGCTACTTTGGGCCCTGACCTGATGTGATAACAATAATCTAAATGACACCGCCCCGCTAACGTGCTCGCATATTTAATAGAACAAGAGAGTAATTACACTGTCGTTCTCGTTGCTCAATTCACTCGGGAATTAACTCTAAAGGTCTCTAAAAAACAGTAAGTTAATTTGGCAGTTCTTGCTTTCCTTACGATTTCTATTACAACACCCATACCTTTCTTTTAATGGTGATATTTTTTAAGACAAGAATCCTGAGCTCGTAGCTCTATCTTCGGCAGTTGCTCCCGCTGATCGAGAGTTCGCGCAGCCGAGAAGCATCCTTCTACAAAGAGCGCTCGCCTGCAGCCTAGTAGCGGAATTGTTGTACATTACAAAAAGCTGGGAAGTAAAACATAAAGTGAAACAAAGGGAAAATCAACACAGATAAGTAAAAACTATGTGAATACATTAAAAGAGAGGAACTACTTTTAGAGCGTAAATGAATCGGCGATATGAGATCATGATGGCGCATGCTAGCGCTCGAGATGTGAGAACCGGGACTCCTAGCTAGTTGCCTGCGGGCCGCATCCCAGTGAGTTGCGGGCCGCACGCGGCCCGCGGGCCGCGTGTTTGAGACCCCTGTTCTAGATGAACGGGGAAGCGTATCTTCCCGATCATGTACACGGACATATCACCCCAAAACCGTTGCGCAAGTGTTCGTGACCAACTAGATTGCACGCTACGGTTGCCCGTCCATCATCACCACGGACCGCGGTAGGCAGTTCCAAAGCACATTATTCGCATCACTCGCGAAAATGCTTGGAGCGCACCATATTTAACTATTTAATCAGTCTCTTATTTGTGGGTGTTTACCCGACGACTGGAAGGTGGGAAAGGTGGTGCCGATACACAAAACGGGTGATCAACATTGGCCTTCTAATTACCGCCCCATATCACTAACAAGCATCCCGTGCAAAATTCTTGAGCACGTCATTTTTTCACATTTAGTAAACTTCTTGGAGTCTAATAACTTCTTTTCTCCCGTCCAACACGGTTTCCGTAAGTCATTTTCGTGTGAAACCCAGCTACTAACTTTCACTACCGACCTTCACCTTATTCATGATCGAAGTTCCCAAGCTGACTGCATATTCCTCGATTTCGCTAAAGCATTTGGTAAGGTATCACATAGTCTACTACATAATAAACTAAGCAAACTCAGGATTGATTGAGGTACATCATCTTAAATTCACGCCTTCCTAACTAACCGGTCTCAATGTGTATTTGCGAATGACACGTCTTCTCCTTCAGGTTCTGCGACGTCTGGGGTGCCTCGGGGTTTTGTACTTGGTCCTATTCTTTTCCTTATATATGTCAATGACGTGCCCTCCTGTGTTTCATCGTTAATTAGCTTGTTTCCTGACAACTGTGTTATATACCTTGAAGTGACTAACAAATCCGATGTTTCTTCTCTTCAGTGTGACCTTGACCGTGTATCTGAATGGTATGACTTATGGCGCATGCAGCTTAACACTAATAAATGTAAGGTAATGAGGGTTTCTCGGCTTCACAGTGATGTCCCTTGTTATTACCTTAACCATACTCCTTTACAACAAGTAACAACCTACAAATATTTGGGAGTTCATATTTTATCCAATCTGTCCTGGGAAACTCATATTCAATACGTAACAAATAACGCCAATCGTATGCTGGGTTTCTTAAAACGAAATTTTTAAGCAGCCCTCTCATTGCTTAAACTACTTCTTTACAAAACGCTTGTTCACACTAAACTAGAATATGCCTCTTAAATTTGGGACCCAGTACTGACGTATTAACATCTTCAGTTGAAGCAATTCCAAATAGATCCGTTCGATTCATACCTACTAATTATCACCGCACTGCCAGCGTAACATCCATGAAATCAAGTTTGAACCTGCTTAATTTTATCTTCCGCTTGTGCCAGTTTCACAAAATCTACTACCACAATTATACTTTGCGTGACAAGCTATTAGCATCTCCTTTTACATATCACCACGTCTCGATCACCGACACAAGATGGGCGTACCTTCATGTAACACTACTACTTTTTCACAATCTATTCATACCCCGAACCACAGTGTTGTGGAACCACCTTCCAGCGTCTGTGGTATCAATATCTGACCGCGTTGCTTTCGAAAATTGCCTTAACAATGTTCACATTTCAGTGTTTCACTAATATCTTCATATTGTTTTGCATTCATGTTATTTGTTACATGTTGTTGAATTCCAGTGATGTAACCGGCTCCGCTCTGTAATGCCTTCAGGACCTGAGGAACTTTTAAATAAATAAATAAATATACATGACCGCCAGCCATCGTACTGCAAATGGCATGATCGAGAGACTGCATCGTCAACTGAAGGCCCCGCTCATCACTAGAGACGACAGGAGTAACTGGGTCAACCACATACCTCTGGACTCCTATAGGCATCCGATTCACCTTCAAGGAGGATGTCGGATGCACTACCGCAGATCTCGGTATACGGCACAACGCTCCTTCCCCAACTGAGTTTCTCACTCAACTGCCCACTACACCACCTGACCTCCCTAAGTATCTTCAAGACCTTCGATACCTTTTCACATCATTACGACAGACACTGCCTCGACGTCAAACAACGCAGCAAGTGTTCATACCGACCGAACCGAACTGGACAAATGTTCACACGTCTTTGTCTGACGTGATTCCGTTCGTCCTACATTGACATCATCCTACGATGGTCCATTTGAAGTCATCTCAAGAAATCAGAAGACTTTGACCATCCTCATCAATGGACGAAGAGACGTCGTTCCCATCAACCGTGTGAAGCCTGCATTCATGGAAGCAGCCATCCGTAACAATGCGTCACACACTCATCACACTCTCAACCGTTTCACAACATGACGCCATCCGCCACACTGCTCGACAACCCTCTCTCCAAATAACAGTTACCTGGAGCAAAGACGTCTTTTCCACTAAGAGGGGTGGGGAGGCTTGTAGTGGCTCCGCGGCGACAATACCTACGTGGCTCATGAAACTTCAACAGCTATCTCCACGTGAACACTCACTCCTCGAGAGGCACTAGCTTGAGACGAAAATCGGCACCATCCCGCTCCTTCAACAACCTCCCGATCCGGCGACTACTCCTTTTCTTTTTCTTCGTAAAGAAATGAATGGCCACTGCGGCCACTTCAGATATTTCACCTTTCTTCGTTTATTCTCGTTCCCAGCTACCTGGTAGACATAACCGGTATGAGCGACGAAAAAATATGAAAACATTTCAACCTGCAAATAGTAAAAAAAATAGATGTGAGGCAAAACGATAACGGGTGACGGTTACGTTTTTATCCTGAATGTCTTCTATTGGTGCGGCGATGACAAAACAATGTCGTTTCCCATACTGAAAGCGACAATATTAAGATGGCGGTGCTCCTGTGGAAAAGGCAATACCTGTAGGTTTGCAAACTTTGTGTCACATATGGTGACTGTGAAATATGTCACTACACACAGTGGCTCTAATGTAAACTGTTTCGAATTTTGTGAAATGATTCCACAATAGAATCTTTATTTTGGCAGAAAAGACTCTAAGCGAAAACCGGTAATAAAAATATATTTTTTTATGTGGTGACAGCGACACACTATGGTGCACAAATGTCTCGACTTGACAAGGAGATTAGACGAAAGTAGTGATCTTGTGGTTGTCACAAAAGCATTTTGTCTGGCATATTTAAGGTATGGCACCGATCCCATGCAAAATCTCGACATTTCGGCGCTTCTTTTTTGTTTCCATATGCGGGTTTATAAGAGCCTAAATTTTCCACAGAACAACACAGATACTATCTTGTTTAAAATTACTTTTTGATTATTAGGCAATTTGTTCGCTAAATGTCCCGTCCTGTTCGTGCCCGTGCGTCCGCTGAGGCCTGTATGTTACCCTAAAACAATCAGCTTTTTATTTCAAGTGCCCTTCACCAAAAACAAAAATGTTTCATGACAAGAAAAAAAACATTTTGTTGCGCAGGAGCATTACAAGTAAGGTGCACGCTTTTTAGGAGCTGAGTTTGCGAAAACCGACTTATATACTGTATAACACCTAATCAAAGCACTTAGGTAATCGAATCATTAACTTGAAAGGAACAATCGGAGGTTTTAGGGTGGCAGCAGACGTTTCGCTAAGTCGAAACTATTCTTAGCGGAAATTCGGTCGCTATTCTAAGGCTTTCAGGAAGTTCCATCAAGTCCGCGATGATACTGACAATAAACGAACGCAGCATATTTAGTATCCGTAGGCCATGGAGAAACGTGGCCACTGCGCACTCGTTCCTCTCATAAACAGCGAGCATGCGGTTTGACCGGGGATACTATCTCTTTCCGGCATCTCCTTTCGAAGTAAAATAAAAACCAAGGATCACCTGACCTGTAGGCGGTGCCAGTTGTCGGGGAGCATTGGATGCAGCATGTTTCCCCTGAGCGCGGTGATCTTGAAGATGGGCTCGTAGCCACCGAGGCTGAGCTCGATGGTGCCCTCGGTCGGAACCAGCGTTTGGCCCACGGTGTTGCTCAGCGAAAAGAGCAGCAGCGGAAAAGGATGAAGATGATGGCAAATAGCACGATGCCACCAAGTCCGTATTTGTCCAGCCACGAACGGCGGATGCCCCTGTGATAAGCTAAAGTTCAAGAAGTTATCCTATACTGTTTCCTACGCGCGCCGCGTTGTCTTCCACGGTGATGCTATAGTGTATATTTCTCATCCAGTGGTATCAAACGCGCAGGCTGCATGCGGCCCGCGACTCTCTGGGCGCGGTGCGGGAAGTGTCAAGCGGCTGCGAGCTCCCGGTCCTCGACATAAATATTGACCTCTTGTCGTCCATTCATTTCCACTGGAAGCGTAGCTCTGCTCTTATGACGTTTTAACATATTTAGCACTAACCTATTTTCTTTCAAAATCGAGGATTGTTTCGTCTTACATACCGTTATACAAGTAGTTTCTCGTAATTCTGCTAAAATCGTCCAGAAAGGAAAAAAAAAACGTATGAAAATTATTTCTTTCGAAACATATTGAACTCAGATACTTCGCGAGTAAATTGAGCGACATACTAATAATTGTGCGCATGGTTTCTAGTTGTATTGAAAAATTCCAGCGCGTTGGCTGAATGGTGGTATTTTAAATCCTATAAGCATACCAATTTTCACCTTAAGAAAAAAACAATCTTTGCGCATTGTTCATACGCGGCGCGAAGTAGTTCTTGCAAGATATGGTTGTCGGAAGAAAATGCGAGGCTTTTAGCATTTGAAACGCGTGTGTCTTGATAAGATAAGATATCTCTAATATACTGGGTGATTCATGGAGACGCCAGGCTCTTTAAATCGACCGCAAAATTCGGTTTCTTAACCTATCGCGGTACGATTTTGTGCAGCGTTGCTCACAGATGGTGCATTCTTTTTTGTAAAATTTGCAAAGTAGCGAACTCTACCTGAGGAAAAAGTAAAGAAAGAAAAAGGCTTAGCTCCTATGGAAACGCAGCGACGCCACCGGTCTTCAAACAACGCGGCGCCGTTTCACGCGGGAGACAAGAGATGGCACAACGAACGCCGCCAACGAACGAGCATACAGCGCCGAGAGCCAGCATCTTTAGCAGACGATCTTTTCGACTCAAAAGCGGCGCGCGTTCGGCAGGCGGCGACTGTCGCAGAAACAAAAACAGGCGCGGTAACAACAAGGAACTGCAGCTCCTTCTCTGCTAAAGACGCCGGCTCTCGGCGTCGTATGCTCGGTCGTTGGCGGCAGTTGGCGTTGCGACCGCTTGCGACCCTTCAGGTCACGTGACCTCCTAGGCCACGTGGCCCCGCAGGTCACGTGACCCCGCCCCCTCCCCTCCCGAGATCACGTGAACCCCTCCCCCCTCCGCGGCTTCCCCTCTCCTCAAGAGCTGCGCTCAAATTCGGCGTTACAGTTAGTTGTAAACGGCTTTCATTTTTTTTTCAACAGCAAATAGCACGAAATACTTTCTTTATGAAATCTCTGGGTGTCGCTGAAGAACTTGGCTGCTTTGCAATTAACGTGGACTGTTTTTTTTGTCTGAATATATATTAACCCCCTGCCCCCTATGTTGGCCATCGTCATTCTAGGGATGGGTTATCTGTCCTACACACTCAAATGAGCTTGAGACCCCTGCGCTGATCGGTTAAGAATTCAGAAGAAACTCCTCCCCCATCTTTCCGCTCTAGCAGAGCGAACGCTGGAAAGTAGGTCGCCTTCTCTCCAGCGTTCGCTCTGCTGAAGTGAAAGAGGTGGGACGAGCTTCCCTGAATTCTTAACCAATCACCGACTGTAGGAATCCGCGCGCAGGGTGCCGGAATACCGCATGTTCAAATTCTGGGTGCAGTCTAAAACTGCATTCTTATATTCTTACTTAGGGTTTGGTCCAACTTCAGTTGGAGCCAGGCGTACATCACACATATGCAACGCCTTGGAGAATCATCGCATCGGGTTGGGAGTAACGAGGTTTTCCTACACTCCGTTTCATCTTACGATGGACCACGGAGAAAGTTACATCCGTCAGAGTCAATCCAATTCCGTGTGAGTGTCACGCGACATTCGAGAGAGACGCCACAATCGAGGACCAAGTATTGACGTAATACGCTCACAGCGCGGGATTGCGTTCGATGGTTCGCAGCGTTTGCTGCGGTTCACCATAAGGTGAAACGCAGTCAGTGCGTGTAAGACAAGCATGGGTTTTTATCTTCATGGATGGTAAAATGTGCTTACCTGGGCACAGGGAACTCCTCGTCGTCACGACGCAGGCATTTTATAGGAAATAGGTTAGCGAAAATGTCTTCCATTTTAAGCCACTCACCGAGGTTCATATGGGTGTCTGTCCAGATCCAGTCCATGAGACAGCGCAGCTCATATACACCAACTCATGTTTACAAACAAACCGGAGCGCCCGGAGCGCCCCTAGCGGACGCCACCGGCGCCGCGCATGCGCGATGGGGTGTGGGCAACAAGCGCGCCGTCGCCCATAAACAAACCATTGAAACGCGATGTTATCGGCGTCAGTGTGAGTCCCCTGCCCTTTTTCCCAATCGAATTGTTGATTCTACGTCTTCCTGGCAATGTCTGACTACATGAGCAGCGTCAGCGAAATTAACGAGGCTCGTTACACCGCGAAACTTCGAGTGAATAATCTGACATGCGGCGATTCATTCCGCGTGGACGCCGCAGAATGCACGCTAAAGCCTGATTCACCTGATGAGATTTCGCTCGCAATTTTCAGTCGCGACGTCGCTCGGGTTGCAAAAGCGTGAACCGTAGCTGAGATGGTCAACGTCAATACTGAAAATCGCAAGCAGAATCGGACCAAGTGAATCAGGTATAACAAGTCGGTGATGGCCGCTGGTAACAATAATCAACATCTCCATATATCTACTGTTTACGAAGAGCCTGCTTACCAACCTTCAAATTTAAGTCTTTTGAGGCCTGCACTTACTTCTTATCGCAAGGACCGGGCCAACTTTTGGTCTACGGGCCGGCGTCGTCTAAGAGAGCAGACGACAAGCAGAAACGTTTGAAAGAGCAGACGACAGTTTGAACGATCAGGCGGCCGTTTGAACTTGAAGACGCACTGAACGTAGTCCGCAGGTGGTCCGCACAACTTGACGGTTTCCTGGCGTTCATGTTGGAACAAAACAAATAAATCTGATGACCACAAGTATCCGTGAATTCAACCCAAAGTGCTTCCCACCCAAGCAATCGTTGTCCGACGGCGTCTGCTTTTCCCTTTTCCCGGCACATATCAAGATTCTCGGACGAACCGAGCACGTGAAAACTGACCTTCAAACCTTTCTCGACACTTTTAGTACGGCCCCAGTCGCGGCGTTTTGACGATAAGGCAGGTTTCTGTCTGATTCCTTTCAAAACAACGCAGGAATACACGTCTGGCATGGGGACTTCTGCCCACAGCCCCAGACCGGAAGTGCGACCGGCGCGCCACCACCGCGCCGTGACGTCACAGAGATGAGTTCGTGTATAGGAACGGAACCAGCAGGTACCTTCAGCGTCATCACAGGAAGCAGAGGTGTACTTTTACTCTCCTATAAGTTTTACTCTCGCAGATAACAAAAATCAACCCTTAAGGGTGCGAAAAGGCTGTCCCAAAGACTTACACCCACGGTTACACCCTTCTGGATACTTTATTACGAGTAATATGCCGTTTATAATAGCAAAAGAGGATGATGTTTCCTGGAATAACCCTCAGTTGTAAAAGGGTGTAAAAAGGAAGTACAAAAAAGTGTCGTGGGCCAATGTGGGGAAGCAACAACACACACGCTCCACTCAGCTTTAGGTGGTGTAGGTTCAGTTAGTATATGAAATAATCAATGCATGTACCAATGCTTTCTTTTCACTAACATAGATCCCTTGCACCTCTAAAATTTATACTTCCTATAAAACATCGATGAGCAGAAAACAAGCTGCTTGTAGCCTTATTACTCTGGGTGGGCACCTGATCAATTAACCCACCGATTATTCAATGAATTCCTTAATTGCGAATAAGTTTTTAACCAGTTAATCGATTAAATGTGAACAAACAATAAAATAAAAATTTAACGCTTTCACCAAGCAGACTTGAACGAGCACACCTGTATGAAGGGAAACTTGGGTGAAATTTTGACCTAAAGTAAGTTCCATAGGGGCGAGATTTGTAACTCTAAACAAGCGGAGAAGCTTATACGTGTCCCAGCCGCTTTAACGCCGTGCGAGTGTCCGTTTAGCGTAGCGGAGACTGTTGTGAACAGTCAAAGGAGTTCGGTATTGCCGGAAAATATCAACAAACCTTTCTGCCGCTGCGGCTCAAGTAATTAGTGAGAGTGGGTGTCTTCTGTCCGTTCTCAAATTCACACCAAGGTTGATTTAAAATTTAAAATTCTTCATTGGGCCGTTCATTACATATTGAGCAAAGGCAAACAAATGTAATATTGACTTTTTCCTTCTAATTATTATGAATGGGAATGAACGAAACCGATAGATCAATTAATTAATCGATTAACTGGTGGCGAATAATCGAGTTATCTTTTTAATCGACTCCCAGCCCTGTTAATTAATAGGTTAGGCAGTTACAGATCTCGTGAGTGATTTTCAATTATCGGGCACATAGGCCGCATTCTAAGGGTGCTGGTTTACACCTGAAAACCCAAGAGAAGTAATTCTTAGGACAAGCTATTTCACACCTTCAAGAGTGTAATATGTTCAGCGTGCATTCTTTTTGCCACAATTCGGAGTCTCGTGAATTAAATGATATTAATTATTCGCGCTTATTAACACTGTCTTGTAATGTGACGTTGAAAAGTTTTATAAAAACGACAAAAAAAGAACAACAACAACGTAAAAAGTGCAAAGAATGTGAGGTGTCGCTCTTGTGTGAAATTTATTCTGTTTTTGAGTTCAAGGTCTCAAAACAAATAATTCCTAGACTTGACTTAAAAATAATAACAAAACAAAACTAAGCCATAACCACAAACGTGTAGAACAGGCGAAATTCGCTGAACACATTGTGAGTAGATTGCAGGCAATCTAAATAAGCAAATGTGAACAACACCACCACGTAGGCTAGGATACCACTAAGAACAAATGGACTGACGCTTACTGTCGGTCTGTAAAGTGCACATGGTGCACTAACTCACCCTTTGAATAGAACATAGTTGACCATGGTATACTTCTTGCAGAGGAAGTTTCCCAGGATTCGCGTAGGGTAGCCACAGCGAATCTGGTAGGCGGACAGTAGCAGGTATATGCACTTGAGGAAGTACCAAAGTTTAGGCGGAAGGCTCATATCTTCCACAAAAGAGCGCTGGGAAATGACCGGCAGAATGAAGAATATCCAGATGTGAATGAAGAACACGAGGAAGACTTGGAATACAAGCTTGCCCAGGATGAACTTGCGCAGATAAAGCGCTCGGTCGATCCCACGCAGATAGAGCGCTCGGTCGATCACGCTTGCGCAGATAGAGCGCTCGGTCGATCACGATGAGCGCGAACTGCCCCAACAGTATCAAGAGAAACGGCACGGGCACCTGGGAAGTGGAGATCGCGGTGATGGCGATAACTGTTCTCCAATTATGGCACACCACTTCGCTCTCCCTGTGAGATGAATCTGCCATTCGCGAAATATTTTAACAACGGATAGGTCCCCTGACTTCCGACCTCGGCCCAATCACACGCTATGCACTTCGGGCAATGACAAACACATGTCGAACAACAATGTTGCGTTACGTGATAAATTCTGGATTCTTTGATTTGTTCTTTTGTAAATCCGATTCCGGGGACTGACAGTCAAGGGTAATTGACATACCTCATTCTTCTGAAAGTAAGATGCCACGCCGTGTTCTGAGTTTCCCGTCTGAAACAGAGTGGGTATCATGTCAACAGGGCAGTTACGCTCCTCTTGCAAACGTTACATTGCTATACACGGCATTTTTTTACTAAAATGACGAATACGTAAGAAAATATGACACCGAAAATAAGAAAACGATTCCTATCGGGATAACGTTATCGGCTGCGGCGGATGTATGGTTATGAATGTAAAGTGGAAATAAGTTTAATTACCCAAAAACACTAATTATGACGAAAATAATCCCTGGAGAAGAGAAAACAAGAGGGACAAAGGACGAACACAATCTACAAACACAGCTAGGTGACTGGTGCGCGAGTGAAAAAATCCGCCTGGTCCGGGTATCGAACCCGGGACCTCTCCATTACAGGTGGAGCGCTCTACCAACTGAGCTAACCAGGGGTTAGATGTCAGTAGAGCAAACGGGTTTTATCAGCCGCCACCAGTCTAACACTAACAAGGAGGAAGCTTGCAATTTAAGGTTATGATTATAATGCAATTAAATGCAAAGGTGCAAGCGAGCTGGACGAGAATGACGTCATTCTTGTCCAGCTCGCTTGCACCTTTGCATTTAATTGCATTATAAGCACACTAATTCTCTTTTTATTCAATACTTTTAGTTGGCACATTTCAATTAGAGATGTTTCCTGTTGTCAAAAATATGCCTGAGCAATTGTTAGTATTCAGACAACTAAACTCTGCTCCGCAAATCGAATGGAAGGGGCTGTCATATTAGTTAACAACTTTGTTACAATTTCGTTACTAGTAGCTAAAGTTTGCACACTACTGTGGAAAAATGTTCTTTTTTATAATACACTCCCACGTTGACGCTCCGAAAAACACCAAAACTGACAGTTTACGTGAAAAAACGCAATTCTTGTAATTCCTTTTGTCAATGCTATGCAACAAGTTGTCATCAAATTGAATACGAGTTCAGGACAGAAGCCGCGAAAGCTCAAAATGACCTCGTTTTACAAGCTCATAGCTGAAAAGAAACCTTCGAATTCATTCAATAACGCTGACTCGAACTCGTGATACGCATTGAGCGATGCGTTGGTGTTTAGATCAAGAGTGAGAATTTTGTTGCACGTACTCCGAAAGCCCAGTAGCCAAAGACCATAATAAAGAAGTTGATGAAATCGCAGAAAAACATGTAGGCATATACGTCCGTTGTCACCCTGTGCAGCGGGTTCAGCAGGTTTTGAAAGAAGGTGCGGAAGGGCTCCAGGTAGCGTGAAATGCTGAACATGGCGGGGAGAGAAAAAGAAATAGAAAGAGAAATCAATAAAATTTATTAGAAACGATTCACGCGGGTGAGCTTTACTGTTTGGTAAGGGGGATGCTCTTCTCTAAGTGACGAGATCCTTACGATAGGTGTAATATATAAATAAATAACGTTTTCAGCTATGTCACAAAGAACATACATGGCACTGCCAAACATATATATACCGAAGCAAAAAGAGCAGATAAGTACACATCGCGACACTGTTAGCGCGAACACGACATCGGCGCCTTTTCGTATTTCATTAGGAAAGAGTATTAGTGGGCATACAATTTTACCTCTTATATTAGAGTTCTAAGTGAGCTCTTTTTATAACAATGATATCTTTGATTACTACCTTTCGGTTCAAAGAGAAAAACACAGAAAACTGGCGATCGCTTGTTCGCACTAACTGTGTCGCGCTCTGTACATCAAGGATTTGCATTGGGTGTTTCCTTCGTGTTTTAGTTTCATTTGTTGCAACAAATCTTTAACCTACCCCCCCCCCCCAAAAAAAAAAAAAATTAAAACCTTTTTTTTGCAGGATTTTTTATACAAAATACAGTAATTTATAGTAATATCTCCCTCCCCTCGGAGCCTTCGCCAAAAGTTGTAGCACTTCCTCGGCATCCCCCATCGCTAATGATGGAAAATCAGCGACTGTTCCAATATTTCACATTGTTTGAAAGAAGCTTAATGTTCTAATAGAAAGCTTATCAGTAATAATTCAAGGGCGTTACTAGATTATTTTGAAGGCAAGGTGATTAGACGTACCCATCGAAATTCATGCTGATGTGGAGGAAGTATCCATCTAGGTTGCTGCTATCTACAAGTTGAAGCAGAGGATTCAAAGACAACGAGGGAATTAAAAATGCGGCTCTCGCCACATTACATCAAAACTCTCAATGACAAAACAGGGGCATGGCACTCAAGAAATAAAAATAGCTGGAATAACCGATGCCCTAAAGTTATAAGAAACAAACACTCAAATTAAAAAAGGTTAATTTGTAATGGTCATACATCTTTAGGTATACAATTTGCAGAATACCGTTCATTTTCCTAGTGGCATGTTATAAGATCGTAAAGTATCTCCGGCACAAGAAGTTTACTCAATATATTGCGCCGTTTATGTATCTGAGAAAATATTAAGATTACTTGTATCCTGATCACCAAAATATTTTGTCGACGAATTAGTATATCCACTTTCGTAGGGTCGTTATAAATGCCTACATGTTAATGATTTATGGGAACTCCTCAAGGTGGCGGAGATTTACGCAAGAACACTTCCACCCAGAGCAGGGCAAATCCAGAACTCCGTTTTGGGCGAAAATTTTGGATACTATTCTCCCATTGTTTCTGTGCAAGGGGGTTCACCCATGCCAAATTACTCTCCGAGAAGGGGGGGGGGGAGTCGACTTTATTGGGGGGGGGAGAGAAGGCCCCGTCGCCCCCCCCCCCCTTGGATCCGACTGCCCCAGAGTCGTTTCGGTCTATCTCAGGTGCAATTGAAGCAAATTATTCGTGCATTAGAGGCCGAGCAACCATATTGGTTCGTAAAGACAGTGTTGCGACACTTATTCACGATGTAGACGAGTACTTTAGCCAGTGCAGTTCGACTACGAGCCCGGAGGCTTTAGCGTGCATTATGCATGCAGTGGTGATACACGCCCGGACGCTATCGCGATCCAGGTCTAGACAGTCAGAGGTAGAGACTAAACCTAGGATCCCTGGGTTTTGCAACACGAGCTTTTTCTTTACGTCCGCCGAGCTGTTATGAGCTATATTCACCGACAGTTTAAAGAATGGACGGCATGGCGAGTCTCGAGAATTTAATTAACGCTCCGCACTTTCATGGAAATTCCTGCATTAACCGATAAGAACATCGAAGAACAAATAACGAAGCATAAAAACGTCAACATAATAAGGTACGGCCTGTGTTTCTTAATTAGCATTCAGTGAATATAACACATTTGGTCACCGATCCGCCTTTTCCGACAAGATCTCTTCTTCGGGAGTTCACCTTCATCTTCTGACAGTGCATATTTTTCGAAGGTTTTAGCTTGTTTCAGTGTCAACACTGCACGGTATTCCAGCCGAGAACACCAACCTTCAGCATCGCGGAAAACCAAGGAGCTGGTGTCCGTGTACCGTGCATGGAAATCCGTGATCTGCAAGAGTACCCCAAAAAAGACTTTAATTTGGTTGACACAATTTAATGAACAGAAATAATCGAAGTAGAAGAGTGAATTTTGCAAGATTCTTTGGTTATAACCAAATTTGGCGAGAACACTTTTCTACTAAATTTAGCGGGGAAATTTTTCTGCTAAATTTGGCGGGAAATTTTCCGCTAAATTTACCAGGAAACTAGAGTTCTTGTTGACGCCCACGAAAAATCCATGGGACCCTAGCCATAAAGAGCTTCGCTGTAACACAACAACAACGCGCAAGCAAATCAGCTGACGTACAGCAGCAACAGCGGCTTCACGATGATGAAGAAAAGTTTAAGGTAAAAGTGTTTATTTTAAACATATTACTAAGGACTACAAAATCTTATAATTATGTTTATTTCGCGCGAGTGTTGATGCTATTGAAAAACAAAACATTCGTCATAGCACGTGGCATCCTCTTACCTTTTCATGTCCCGTATGCGTGTCCATCATGTTCCCTGAGGCGAGATGGGTGACCTCATCCCGGCGCGCTGTAGTGGGCCGCTGGCCAGGCGTGTAGAAGTGTCCTTCAGGCGCTTCTGGAGCTCGCGGAGGAGTAATGGACGCGCCCACGCCTCGCTCGCTGTCCTTCCAGAGGCCCAGGCTCTTGAGCATGAATCGGTGGAAGAAGACGAAGAGCAGGAGCAGGAGGTCGTAGATGGCGTAATCGCTGTGACCCTCCCGCCTGCCAACGCCCAGGATGCATTGGGGATCGAAGGGCCTCGTCACAGACTCCCGGTAGCTCCAGTCGAAGAAGTGAAACTGGAAGAAGTACTTGACGACGATGATGGCCTCCGTGTAGGTGATGATCGTTATCCAGAAGGTCTTGGTGGGGTGCGGCACGGACAGGGAACCCCAGAGGAAGACCATGAGCGGGAGGGGAAGCGAGAGGAGACTGGCCGACTTGAGCTGGTTCAGCACGATCAGCAGGTAGCAGACAACTTCGGAGCGAGAGATCATGGCGTGGTAGCAGGCGATCAGGAAGCGAACCGGAGACGGGTACCTCTGGCTGCCGTCCACCGCGTCCGGGCTGTCCATGATCATCGCTCTTTCGCTAGGGAAAAAGACAGATGTGGGGCAAGCGCTTACGAATGCGTCGTCCAAACTAAATGATTTCGATGATAGAAATGTTTGTAAAATTACTCATTCTACCATTTATCGCAAGATGCCAATCCACGTATATAACTGAGATTGCCCAATTTTAACGCATTCAGTATCGGAAGCATGTTGCATGCTACAATTAGCACAAACAAAGGGGGAAAAAGACAGGACGGCCTCTCTGGAAGATTAAGGAGTTGACCATTTCGTGCATTATCATCTATTTCATTTATGAGCTGCTGGTAGATGAATGCGTTGCACTGCCAGCAGTTCATCAGTGAGAATCAGTGATGGGTCAATGCGGTAATTGCATTTTTTTCGGTTTAATTTGCACATATCGTAAAGAAAAAATAGAAAAATTATACCCTACTTCTTTGTACAGACGCGGTTATACCCAGTCCCCTGAACGTTTGTTTTTAAGCAAGCGCAACGTTGTAATAAAATTTAAAAAAACATTTTGTCTAAGGAAAATTAAAGTTTACGAATATTTATACAGCACTAAGAAATCTACCGGCTTGTACGTACTTTCAGCAATAATGTCACTGCGACGAGTATTCTGAAATCGGATATTTTTTTCTCCCTCTCGTAGACCGACCTCACGTCTATTTTGTTGCGCTACTGCTCTTGTCCCTAATTGTGGAAACTGTAGTCCCTACACGTACGACGACACCGCTGGGGCTCTGCGCGAGAGGAGCACGAGCTGTCTCTTGCACTGTTGCCTGCTTCCTCTGGAATACAGTTATAGCCATCGTTACTAGATCAAAGTCAGTGAGACTGAATTCTCTGGATCCCAGGATCCAATAACTTTACCTAAAACGTCATAACGCCTTTTTTTTTTTTTTGTGGCGCGCTTGTTTGTAGCGCTTACTACGCTATCATGCAGCCTGCCCTCTGGACAGTTGCGGCGGAACCGATGGCACGTTGGATGCATATTACCTGCGACAAAACGTGATTCCATTTTGGTATTTATTGTAAACAAATTTGCGTCGCTCGAAAACGGTTCTCTAGCGTTGCCCGCGTGGTGGCATTGCCGCATGGTGGCGCTAGAAAGGCTATCTGCCTGTTACCTGTACCTGCTTGCATGCAAGCAACAGAAAACAACTGTTTTCGAATGACGCTCTCCCGTGGCGCTTGTCAACTGATAGATATGAAAACGTTGGTTATGGCGGCGCCAAACACGCGATAAATGTTTAGTGAAATCGGCCCAGTAATTGGTTCATTTAATAAAAAAAGATACGAGTATTGTCAGGGAAACGCTTCATGACTTACCTCAACAAAGTTCCTCACTTCCTCTTCTGCCGAAAGTTCTACGAGAGGTGGGGTCCTGAGTGTGCCTGAATTACAAAAGACAAGAACAGTTCGTGCAGTTGTTCGAGGTTGTAGCGGGATCCAATATTAATAATCATTGCCTTATATGGCTACCAGGAGCGTAGCCGGGGGGGGGGGGGCTTATGGGGCTTCAGCTCGCCCCCCTCCACCGAAATTCAGCCGACCCTATAATATAGACATGAATTTGGACCCCCGCTCCCCTCTCCGCCCCCCAAATCATACAGATCTCAGCCTTCCCCTCCTCCTCCTGCCTGCTGCTGCTCCTCCTCCTCCTCCTCCCCCCCCCCCCCCACCGGACAGAATTTCCTGGCTACGCAACAGATGGCTACGTAATTTGCTATTAAGAGAAGCAACATAAGCCTATTTTCTCAAATGTAAGTAGCTTAAAAAAAAAACACTGAATTATATTTTGTGCTACAGGTAGTTGGGACGTCATACCACGCCAAACGATTCAGGCCTAAATTCGACCCCCACGGATTCGTTATAGAAAAATTGTGCGTGCTATTGTACCTTTGCCGAAATAGTTTTGCTATAAAAATAAATTTTGTTTTTAAAACCTTGAATTTTCAGGCGCCGATCGGGGGTGCAAAAAAAAAAAAAAAGCTTTTCAGAAAGTTTTGAAACGAGGCTGCGAAATGAACACCGTTTTTACTAGGTCAACATATTCTTCTAAATTATCCAGTGGATAACTGTATTAATGAACAAGTCTTCACCAAGAAAGTAGTAAACGTTGAAAAATGTTTGAACAGCAGTAGAGGCTTTATTACACGACGTTTCGGGAAGAGACTTCCCTTCTTCAAGCGAGGGAGAGGAGGAGGCCAGAGTGCATGGGGATGTCAGAACGCTGAGCTTTGATTCGAATGTTTAGTGGGTAGACAGCTGCCTTTGTCTCCGCTGCATTCATTGAAGGCGTTTGAATGCGAAAGCCAAACGCCAGACGCCGGCGTTCTGCGTTTTAACGCGTTCAACGAGTGCAGGGAGGCAAGACAGTCAGCTTTGTGTCTACCCACTAATCGTACGAATCACAGCTCGGCGTTCTGACGTCCCGCCCCCCTTGTCTTCTTCTCTCCCTCACTTTCTCGCCGCATAGTCTCCCATTGGTCTCCCTTCTGGCACAAGAAATATATTTGGTAAAAACAGCTCTGAATAAACAACAAAAAAAAAACTGCATTAATTATTTTTTGCGGACAATTAAATTACTGTTTGTCAAATAAAAAAATGAAAGCCGTTTACAACTCCCTGTAACGCCAAATTGGAGCGCAGCTCTTGAGGAGGGGGAAGGCGCGGAGTGGGGGGGGTCACGTGACCTCGGGGCGGTCACGTGACCTGGGGGTTACGTGACCTGGGGGGCCACGTGACCTCGGAGGGAGTCACGTGGTCGGGGTCACGTGACCTCGGGGGGGTCACGTGGCTGGGGGTCACGTGGCTGGGGGTCACGTGACCTGGGGGCCACGTGGCCTAGGGCGTCACATGACCTGGGGGTCACGTGACCCCAAGGTCACCACAAGGTCACGTGACCCCAAGCTCACCACAAGGTCACGTGACCTCGTGACCAAGGTCACGTGACCTTGGGGTCACGTGATCTTGCGGTTACGCCAACGGCGACGCCGACGCCGCTCAAGCCGGAAACGGGTGCCTAAGAGCTGCGCTCTAAAAGTGTTTACGTATTACTGGACGCGAGAGAAACCGAAAAAACTAACTGCCGGGTCTGACGTCATACCCAGAGTCGTGTATAGAGAGAGTTTGGTCAATGGGAGGCTCGGGCAGAACCAGTACGTGCACCAGACGCAGACGCAGAGGCTTGGCATGCTCTCTTGGATAACCAGAGGCCAAAAATAATCAATTTTAATAAGGGCATAAGAGTTAAATGTAGTAACTCTTCGTGGTTGAAAATATGATGCACGTGATGTTTCGGTTCCTATAATCATGCAAAAAGATGCAAGAAGCGAATGTACCGCTCGAACTCTGTTTTGCTCGGACAGAGTGTTGCCGCTCGGACGGCAGAATCCCGGCCCACGGCGCCTGACGTACGGATTACGTCGATCGTACCGCTAGTCGCGCTCTTCCATCCATGATTTTCGATAACCGTGATGGAAACATCGCGTGCAGGATCGGTCGCAGAGTGGGCTAGCGCACATCAGCTCGGAGCACGTGGAGCGAAAGCTCGCGCTGCAGAACCAATTGCTCCTGCGTGGGTTCAATCCTTATACCCTGCCCGTTTGGATCTGGATGAGCATCGTACCGGCGTGCGGTCATGTATCACTATATACTGCGTGGTGCACGTTAAAAACCCCAGGCTAGCGGTTGTACTGCACTAGCTAAATTGCTCATCTACAGCGATTGACCCGCCGGAACTTTCGAAAATGGCTGACCAATTATACACGCTGTATAAATATCCACACAACCCCAATTATTTCTGGCCATTTTGTTCCGAACGCTTATTTGTTTTCGTTTTTTGTTGTTGTTCCTATGCGCTTGAAAGTGCGTGTCCCTGCACGCGCTCATGGCGTTGACTGTGCTGCGGCGGCATTTTGTTTTCAACAATCTCTTTGTATTTTTCCCATTAGGGCGTACTGATCGGGTACTACAAAGAATGGCACCACCCTCTAAACAGAAGGACCTTGAGGTACCCTAGAGTGAACAGACTATAGATGCTTTAAACACGCGCCAGATTGAGCCGCCGCAGCCGACCTTCTCTTGTCTTCCCGAGATGCCGAGCCACTGAAGCGGGCATTGACGAGCCTCCACAAAGGCCTCTGCTGGGGGAAGGACACAGCAGCACCTAAAGTGGCTATAACCTGTCCTGCTGTGGCAATGATGAAGTGAAGCGAACGGATTAAGAGGGAACAAAAATTGAAGGTCGGTTATGGCGGCGCCCATGCACAGCTGCCTGAAAGCATCTTTAGTCACTGAGAATGTGAGAACGACAGGGGAGGAGCTTTAGTTGTCCTGCCTCCAACGTGAGCTTCCCACCTTCCATATTCGCCCTTTTTTGTTTGGCAGCAAACTCAGTGGCGCCAACCATCCGGTACCCCTGGCACACTTCCAGTCCGTGTATATTTTCTCAATTTCTCTGCGTCATTTTTTTACCATGAGAGTGAATTATGCGCCAGGGTGGCATAAGCGACTAGTTTCCCAAAATAACGCATAGATTTAATCTCGCAAATACTGCGAAACCCCCGTTTAGTTCGTAACCGGAAGTGATTGAGGGCTCTTTGAACACTGGCGCCACCACGTTTCAGCTCAGGCGAGAAAGAGCGAATACGTTTCGGCGTCACGTGCACCTCGAGTACGAGCCCATAGACAAAGCTCGGCGGAAGACATGAAATGCCTGCTGGAGGTCGAGTGTTCCAAGGACAGGTTTTACTGTTGTCGTTCTCTCACTTAGTACAGCTAGCGTCGTCTGCTTTGCAGTTCAGTAGCATCGTTTGCAAACATACGAAATAATGCGCGTCTCTAAGTTGTTCGTTTGTTTTCTTAGGTAATAACTAAATATTTCCGCGCGCGCAGCTGGCAAAGTAGGCAGCGCGGCCGTGGACTAACGATAATCGTGCTTGCCTTCCACGCGAAGAGCCAGGGTTCAATTCGTGGGAGTTAATCGTATTTTTATTTATTCTTTCAGTTTAATGTTCTGGTGATGAACTCTAGAACATTGTTGTTTATTCTAGGTCCGAATTTCTACGCGTCGATTATTCCAGAAGCCCACGCGTGTACAGTCGGGGACAAAAGTCCCAGGACGTGCGAGCTGTGGCTGAAACGCATTGCTCTGCCATCTGCCGACGGGTCGACTGGTTTCGAGATCACACAAAAGCGCATGCGCGTCCTACTCTGCCTGCAAATATGTGTGTTTTCCCTCTCTTCTGCGGCACAGCGCCTAACCCGGAATCGGGCGCGTGGTATCGCCTCGGAGATAGCGCTGGCGGCTGACGAGCGTCTGCTACACATTCTGAAACTCGAGATACCGCCTGGGGCATATGCGCTGCATTTCGCCTTGTCAACGCACCTTGCTTTATAACCAGTGCAGCTTATCGCTCGCTTGAGCTGCCATGACTTCTTGCTTTATGGAGGTGCCATGTCAGCAAGCGCTATCTCCGAGGCGGTACCACGCGCCCGATTCCGAGTTAGGCGCCGCGCCGCAGAAGAGCGGGAAAGCGCACATGTTGGCAGGCACAGTAGGACGCGCATGCGCTTTTCTGTGATCTCGAAACTAGGCGACCCGCCGGCAGATGGCAGAGCAATGCGTTTCAGTCGCGAGCTCGCGCTGTCCTGGAGACTTTTGTCCCCGACTCGTACATAAGGGGCTTCACGTGGCGAGCTAAAGTCAGTCTCGCCCAAGCGCTTGATCCTGCTGTTACGCCGCTATCGACGCCCGCGACGTTCTTTTATTATCTTCTGTTTCTTTTTGTTTCGGGCACAAGTTCGCCCCATTGAACGTTTAGGTTCTTCAGTTATTTGCCTCCTCATCATTTGTCATTCGTGACAATATAACCTTGAAGTGTGTATTATTACACCAAACGCCTTTTGGCTTTTTGCTTCGAAAACGTAATATTTTGCATGATTTTGAAAACTGACAATAAACCAAATTAAAAACAAAGTCCGTTTTTATAACTTAATATATACATTTTTTTTTAAAGTTTCCTCGTGTTGTGCGATTTTTTACACTATCGATATCCAAATACTTTACTAGGGGAGTACATTCCACTCCGCCCATATGCATTAGACAGAACGCCTACAGCGCCGGATCCAACCCTGACAGAGTGGAGGTCCGCGGCGGCCGTGGCGGTGTCGTCTTCGATTTCACCGCGCCGCGCCGAGTCGTTTCTTTATTTATACGCGTATATATCTATAAATATTATAAAATAGATAAAAAGACAGACAATCGAACGGCCAGAGGCGCGATCCACCTGCCACCGCCTTTGAAGGAAAATGCCAGCCTCAAAATCAAGAATCACCATAATCATCATCATCATTTACCGCCCGATAGCTGAAACCTCCTCGACGATAGATGGCTCTGGAAACGTCGCGGCTGCGGGACATCCAGCCATTCGACCTGGGGAAAATCCAGAAAACCCCCCGCGCCGAGGCTATTGTATTTTAGAGGAGCGGAAGAATGTATTGCCCCTGGTAAAGTATTTGCTATATCCGTGGAGTATATATTTTTAAACCAAACACCTTCACGAGTTTTTTTTTTTGTTATTTTTTAAGCTATGTATTTTTATGTTCAATATTATCAATTTATTTTGGGAAACACAATAACACAATTCTCTCCAAATATATCTTCATATATACCTTATTTGCCTTACTACTAACTAAGACGCATAAGTTGTAAGCCTTTTAATGGTAGCGTTACTTTTTATTAATGAAAAGGGGATATGTTTTTTATGGAAGTTTTAATGCATCTGCGCCTTAGAAAACCCTCGGAGAGTATATACTGACCTAAGTAAAAACTGCGTATATTTCGCAATCTCGTTTCATATCTTTTTGAAAAAAAAAAATTTTCCTCCCCTTGGAGTTTGTTTTCTTCACAATTCAATGGGCCAAAAAATTAAAAAAAATAATCATAGGGAATATATATGGGAAAAGCTACTTTCATAACCAATAGAACATACAATTATTTTAGACCGAATGCGTGGGGGTCGAATTTAGGTCTGGATCGTTAGCTTTAAAATGACCCAGCACAAGAAATAAGACATTGTTGAGAGGCGTTGTTGTCGAGGCATAGAGAGGCACTGAGAGGCATTGTTGTCGGTCTACAAAAATCACTCTCAGTCACCGACCTTCTATGAGTGCACTAGATAAGAAATCCCTTTGATGTATAGCGCTTCCTTGCAATTATGCCTTCCAAGAAGAGAAGTAGAGGGATATATAGAAATACATAACTTCCTTTATTACGTTCGTGAATTATGGGAATTGCCTAGACATATCTGTATCGAGGCAGACATATGCTTATTTCTGAACAAAAAACAAAAAAGAAGAAAAAAAAACTAAAGGCAAATGAAAAATCTTGTGGAATGTAACATAAAAGAAATACCGAAATTGTTTATGTGACAAAACCTCTGGAAATCGGGTCTATAGCGTTGCTTTATCATTTAAAAACACGACTACACTATGTCCGACTAGAATAATAGTAGCACCTCCCACTATTTAGAACAAAGTACTTACATACTTCGTACGACAGCTGCGTTGATCATATACCGCCAAGAGCCTCGAACTTTCAAACATGCACATGCTGAAGAAGCAAAAAACATATCCTTACTGATGGAAGTGAAATTTCCTGGACTTCAAAGCAGAATCGCCGAGTGTGGTCGCCAGACCATTCGCGAACTGTAAAAGTGAAGTATACTAAATGAATCAGCGATTGAATAAAATGCATAATTCATAAAGTTCGAAGTAACGCGACCACATCGCTTGCCATCCTGCATCCATGAGGAAGGGCATGGGTTTAGGATGAGATCAAGGGACGCGGAGCCACTAAGCTTCGCCTCCCTGATAAATTCAAGGAGGAGTCAATACCTTTTCAAACTGTTAACAACGTGTTTGCCGCTTGGGGCGGGTCGGATGACGTCATGCGATGACGCCACTTAACGATGACGTCGTGCGCAGGACTTGTCTGCTATTCGGTACGGAAGGAATTGCTCACTTTCTCCTTGACGACGCGTTTCTCGTCACTCAGTTTGCGCGCCACGTAGCGGTGGTGCTTGGAAACCGAGTTGAGTTTGGCGGTGGCGCTGATGAGCGTGCTGTTTAGAAGGGCCCATGTGAAGTTCAGCAGGCGGCTCAGCTGGATTGACAAAATGGCGACTTTTAAGGGAGGAAGTACTACTCTCTTTTTTTTTTTTTAGAGTGCACACAGAAGCGCACAAGCACCCTCGGTTGGTGTGTGTGTAAAAAAGAGGTTTTCACACGCACACACAAACGCGTATATTCGAGGTTTAGTCTCAAATATTTGCTCACATCGGGTGAACCCCGTAGTGTTTAGTAACTATTCCTGAGTCACGGCTGGTTTCAGAAAGAAGGCAATGGCGTAAAGCAGAGCGAGCGAACCTTTGCATAAATAAAAGCTCGACCACTCGACTAGTCGCGTGGCTATGGGAAAACGGTTTGATGAAGTATATGCCAAAAGGTATGCGAAGTTTATACTTATACGGGTAGTCAAGGCGCCACGATGCGCACAGAATGCTCGGCGACGACTGTAATAGACCGGATGGAATGATACCAGTATATTGCAAATGGCTGAACAAAACATTAGGGGTAAGCCTTTACAAACACGCCCACAACCTAGCGGCTGCTGCGCCTTTTATCCGAGATCGCCATGTTTTTGTCGTCCATTTAGAGCTCGTATTTACACGGATGCATGCGTCAGCATTCGGCGTATTTACATTCGAGTCCAATCACAGGTTTCGCGCCGGAAGCGATGCTCAACGACATGGTATTTAAATTGGAGCTGTGAAGCGTCCAACTCAAATAAGCAAATTCTACCACACTGGCGGTTTCCGCGGGTTTAGTCACGAGGGACAGAACGAAAAAAGGTTTAAACTTGTCTCAATTACTTTATTAAACTCTGGGAAACCGTATGGGTCGCGTGTTATTATGCGTGCGGTATGATTGGTCATATGCGTTTATGAGACTGACCAAGCAAGTTTAATTTAATTCAGAAGTGTCATCAGCGGCACACAGCAGCAGCGGCAGCACGTACGACCGTGTGCTAAACCATATCTACGACTATTACAGCTGGAAAAGTCCGCCAGTCAAGGAAGCTGCGGCCGTCATCATTACTTTGGTAGCAGTGCCTGTCATCGTGGTGCGGCAGTCAGTCATCGTCACCGTCCTCGCAGCAGCTCAGCAGCGCCCGTCATCAAAGCTGTGAGCCGTGATTGGTGCAGGACTACGTCGGAAACCTCACGTCATCAACCGCTGCCTTAAAAAGCCCGGTCTTCGCTCCAGCGGCACACAGCAGCAGCGGCAGCACGTACGACCGTGTGCTAAACCATATCTACGACTATTACAGCTGGAAAAGTCCGCCAGTCAAGGAAGCTGCGGCCGTCATCATTACTTTGGTAGCAGTGCCTGTCATCGTGGTGCGGCAGTCAGTCATCGTCACCGTCCTCGCAGCAGCTCAGCAGCGCCCGTCATCAAAGCTGTGAGCCGTGATTGGTGCAGGACTACGTCGGAAACCTCACGTCATCAACCGCTGCCTTAAAAGCCCGGTCTTCGCTCCAGCGGCACACAGCAGCAGCGGCAGCACGTACGACCGTGTGCTAAACCATATCTACGACTATTACAGCTGGAAAAGTCCGCCAGTCAAGGAAGCTGCGGCCGTCATCATTACTTTGGTAGCAGTGCCTGTCATCGTGGTGCGGCAGTCAGTCATCGTCACCGTCCTCGCAGCAGCTCAGCAGCGCCCGTCATCAAAGCTGTGAGCCGTGATTGGTGCAGGACTACGTCGGAAACCTCACGTCATCAACCGCTGCCTTAAAAAGCCCGGTCTTCGCTCCAGCGGCACACAGCAGCAGCGGCAGCACGTACGACCGTGTGCTAAACCATATCTACGACTATTACAGCTGGAAAAGTCCGCCAGTCAAGGAAGCTGCGGCCGTCATCATTACTTTGGTAGCAGTGCCTGTCATCGTGGTGCGGCAGTCAGTCATCGTCACCGTCCTCGCAGCAGCTCAGCAGCGCCCGTCATCAAAGCTGTGAGCCGTGATTGGTGCAGGACTACGTCGGAAACCTCACGTCATCAACCGCTGCCTTAAAAAGCCCGGTCTTCGCTCCAGCGGCACACAGCAGCAGCGGCAGCACGTACGACCGTGTGCTAAACCATATCTACGACTATTACAGGTTGGTGAAATTCTACCTCGCTTGTTTTTTACCCCTCCGTGCTGTTGCTGCTGCTGCTGCTGCTGTGGTTTCCTTTGATTTGATACCAGATGGAACACACTTGTTTGAAATGTGCAGAAGAGGTATCAGACACTGAGGCCAAACTGACATGTACAGAGTGCGATAATTCCTACCATCTAAGTTGCTCTGGCGTTTCGGATGAAACTTATAAGTCAAAGGGCAACGTTTTGCGCAAATCATGGCGATGTAAAACGTGTAAAACAGTGACACGAAGCACTCAGGGTGCCAAAGAAGATAAGGAACCTAATGTAGCCGCCATGTTCGCATCTATTAACGCTAAACTAGAGAATCTACTCAGCCTTAAAGAAACTGTGGATGGAATCGAGAAATCCGTGCAAGCAATGTCGGATAACTATGACGCGGTACTAAAGCAGGTTGGGGAACAAGGAAAAGAGATCAAACAAATAAAAAGAAGACTAGAAGGCTTGGAAAAAACTGACGCTGACGCTGAAATAAAAAGGCTAAAGCATGAAGTCAACAACCTCGAATGGAGGAACAGAAAGCAAAATCTTGAGATTCACGGAATCCCTATGAATGCCAACGAAGATTTGCTGGTAAAGGTGAATGAGGTTGCCAAAATGCTTGAAGTGGCGGATGTGACAACAAATGAGGTTGCCAATATTCATAGGCTGGCATCTAGACCTGATAAAACCCCAGGCATCATTGTGCGCTTTGTTCACCAGCAGACCAGAGATAAATGGCTAGAAAAACGTGCACTGCTGAAGAAAGCGAAAAGTGATTGCTACATTCAGGAAAATCTAACAAAGCATGACAGAACGCTTCTTTGGGAAGCGAAAGAGTGGGCTAAGGAAACAAACTACAGATATGTTTGGTTCAGAAGCGGAAATGTCCTCGTGCGCAAGAAGGACCGGGAACCAGTGCATGTAATTAAGTCTCTGGATGATCTCGAAAAATTGGTCTAGTTTTTCCCTGTGTGTTAACCCTTAAAATATCTGTTCTTTTTGTGTTTCTTCTTAAATGACTAAGAATACTTGCACATTGTCTAGCAACAAACGTTCTGTGGCAGATGAGCAATATTTTCTGCCGTCAAATGTAAGCTCCTTCCTAGGAAACGAGTACAGCAGCTCTCTGAAATGTTTTCACCTTAATGTTCGATCAGCACGAAATAAATCGGACGAAATCCAGTTGCTTTTTGATCAGTTTAAATTCAGTTTTGATGTAATTATGTTATCTGAGACCTGGTTTTTCGAGCCTAGTGATGTTCTCAAACTATCGTCGTACAATACTTACTACCTAAACCGCACTGCTAGTCGGGGAGGGGGCGTGGCCCTATTGCTTAAAGATACCATTTCGGGTCAAATTCTCGATGATTATAGCTGCGTTCACAAAGATTACGAATTTTTTTCTTTATTGATCGGTCAGAACATTATCGCTGTTTGTTATCGCCCACCGGGCGGAAACCTTCCATCTTTCTTTACTTACTTAGAGTCTTTTCTTGATTTTGCCAATGATAATAAATATAACGTAATCTTGGGAGGTGACTTTAACATAAATATGTTACTCGAATCGTCATGTGAAAGAGAGATGAACGAGTTAATTAAAGCATGCGGATGCATCAACGTAATCTCTTTAGCTACAAGGATCACTACCGAGTCATCGACTTTACTTGACTTATTTATTACGAATTTTGACGAGTCGCAAACCAGATCCGGCGTGGTGGTTACAGACATCAGTGATCATTTAGGTATTTTCTTGTGTATCAAAAAAACGACTATTACAAAACCAATTAAACAGTCACGGTTGCCAACATATCAGAATATTACGCCGGACAGTCTAAACTATTTTAGACAAAAACTATCTAATTTTGATTGGAGCGATGTTCTTCTCGAGACGGACGCAGAAAAAGCTTATAATAGGTTCTTGAGCATATTTCAAAAGCTCTATGTAAGTTGTTTTCCTTATAAAACAATAACTTTCTCCAGAAAAGCACGTAAACCATGGATTACGAAAGAATTACTAGCGAAAATACGCACGAAAAACGAGCTTTATCAAAAATTCATAAAAACGAAAGATATCGATAAACTTAGTGCCTTTAAACATTATCGAAACCAACTAAACAAAGAACTCCGTAATGCTAGATCAAAATATTTTTGTGACTTCTTTCTAGCATGCGGAAAAAGAACCGATATGATATGGAAAAAGCTTAATTCCGTGTTGAAATGTATGAACGGTCCAAAGCATTTGGAAAATTTAATGTGCAATGGTGAGCAGCTAGTCGGAAAGGAACTGGCGAACAAGTTCAATGAATATTTTGTCAACTTAAGTAATGAAATCCCCGAGGATGATGCCTGCAAGTATATACAGTTTAGCAATTGTTCGTCGTTCTTTCTTACCCCAGTTACTGACTCAGAGGTAATATCTACATTTCAATCATTAAATAACAGTAAAAGCTGTGACCCCGACGGTATACAGATAAAGCCCGTCAAACACGTCATCGATCTTATCTCCGCTTGTCTGACGCATATTTTCAATCTTTGCTTTCAAAACGGCATTTTTCCGAAACGAATGCAGCTCGCAAGAGTATCGGTCATATATAAAAGGGCGATAAAAACGATCTTGGTAATTATAGACCAATTTCAATTTTGCCAGTGTTCTCTAAAGGTCTAGAAAAAATGCTGCTCCTTCGAATGTCATTATTTGCAGATAGTCATAACTTAATCACCCCATCTCAGTTCGGTTTCCGCAAGCAGCGATCTACTGAACTCGCTCTTCTCACTCAAAAAGAATACATTCTTAAAGGTTTTGAAAATAAGAAACTAGTTCTCGGCTTATTCATTGACTTCACGAAGGCTTTTGATTTTCTTGATCACAACCTTCTAATTAAAAAACTCGAAATATATGGCTATCGGGGTCAGGTTTCGCTTCTTGTTCAATCATATTTGTCTTTTCGTCAGCAGTATGTCGACATCACCGGTCAATTGTCCGATGTAAAGCCAATTAAATCAGGGGTTCCTCAAGGAAGCATTTTGGGTCCTTTTTTATTTAATCTTTATATAAATGATATCGTAAATATAAGCAATTCAACAAAATTTATTATCTACGCAGACGACACGAGCATGTTGTTTCATGGAGATAGCCCCGCAGAACTCATTGAGAACGCAAACGTTACGCTAGCAAAGTTAAATACATGGAGTAGGTATAATGGGTTAAAAATAAATGTGAATAAGACAAAGGCTGTTTTGTTTCGTCCGAAGGGTAAAATTGTTAACATAGACGAGGATATAATGTTCGATTCTTCTAAAATAGAAGTGGTACAAGCATTTAAAACTTTAGGTGTCTTTTTTTCAGAGAACATGTCATGGGATGCTCATGTAAATTTTGTTACATCAAAACTGTCAAGCATTGTTGGCCTAGCGTATCGTCACAAAGATATTTTGCCTTTTAGAATAAAGTTGCTAATATATAACTCGCTATTTTACTCACAAATTAATTACGGCCATTTAATTTGGGGAACAACCACTCATACAAATCTACAAAAGATATTTTTATTACAAAAAAAGATTCTACGAAGCATTTGCAATGTTTCACCGGAATTTCCAACGGAAAAATTATTTAGCCAGCTAGATGTAGTAAAAATTTTTAACATGTATCGATATCGCCTATGTGTCAAATATAAAGCTGAAATTAGTATGAATGTACGACATCTTGTAAGCTTAGCTGACTTAAAAGAAAAAGTATATGCATATCCAACGAGAGTCAGGGAACCTTGGGTAGTCCCATTTTTCAGAACTAATTATGGCCTTCAAACCACTGCATTTACTCTTCCAACCACCCTCAACTACTTTTGTGCGCAACACATCGAGCTTGAAAATATGTCTGCAGATAACCTTAGGAACATAATAAGTCTTAGCCAAACTGATCAAATGTGAGTGGTATGTTTATATGCTAATTTTTTGTTATATCTATACTATTGCAATTGTGACTTTCCTGTTTTGAACATCTTGTTGATGTATCATTTGATTTTTCTGTTAAATATATTTTTCCGCTGCTGACTTTTGGGGGCTCGGGACCAGTCAAGCTGTTTTAACAGCTTTTTTCCCAAGCCCCCACCAACACTGTACCTCATTGTTGGAAATAAAGCTATTATAAGGGAATTAATTATCAAGCCATGGTGCTGGTACAGTGAAGGTGTAACGAACCTATGGGTAAGCCTGGCAAGTGCCGCTGGCCCGCCGTGCCGGCTGTGCCTGATATGAGGGAGTGTACCCTTCGAGGGCACTGCACCCGCTTCGCCTTACATGGGAGGTACCGCCACGCTTGTCCTTTTATGGGTGGTGACGTCAAGTCGTGCCACGCTCCGCCTGATACAGGGGTGTTTTGCGCTGCGGCTGGTGACGTCAGTTATGTCACATGATGCCTCACCGCGAGGGGAGGGTATAAGGCACTTTTAGCAGACCGTTTCCGCAGCCCGCTAAGCACCCGCATAGCGCTCCGTAATCCGCCTCAAGACCTTGAACTATGCAGACAAGGCTGGCGACGCGCATGCGCAGCTGCGGCGTTTTCTTTACGGATACCGTAGCGGAGGAGAAAAACGATCTACTACAACTCCCTATTTATTGCGCCAGCTACGCTATGTATTGATTACTGCGCGAAATCGTGACGTCATACGCCCACCGCGGCCTATCTGTTGTTGAGTTATGATCCGCCCCTTAAAGGGATACTGAACCGAAATTCGAAATTTTCAAATTTCGTTCGGAAATGGGTCAAGCATGACGTGTAATAACCGTAATTCATAATCGCACGTTTGTATTTTGAACGATTGGCTATATTTTTCGTTCCAAACGGTGCACTCGAGCGAGCGCTCGAAGAGAAGCGAACGGAGGGCGCGATGCGTCATGGGATATCCGGCGCAAACAAAAACAGAAAGAAAAGTTTCCCCGCATTCGTGACGTAGCAAGGCTGGCGGGATTATGAGCTTTGCCCTTGGTGGCGTTGTCAGCGTTGTGGTGGTGTCAATAGCGTCATCGCGTTACAACCGAGCCGTTCGAAGTGCCCGTGGGGTGACGAGCGTGTGGCTGGCCCAAGAAGCACGTAGCTTCCACAGCACTGTCAGCTTAGGGCTGAACGGGGTGGGAAAGCAACTTTTGTCCGAGTTTTGAGCGTCTGGCTAATCTTCTAGGGGGAGAATGGCTGCATCCGGCTGCACAAACGAGGGTCCGAGAAAGAGGAGAGTCCACCCTTTCCGTCTTCTTGAACTGTTTGGTTCAATTCGCGATTTGTGAGTTGGGGAGGAAAGCTAAGAAGGAAAATGTTGAAATGCCAAAGAGCGGCGCTGTGCCAGAGGAATCTGCTACGTCACGACTACGTAGCAGATTCCACAACGTTGCTAGACTACCTCCCAAATAGGCTCCGCATGCATCCACCAGGTGCACATTGGAAGATCGTTTATTTAGCTTTAAAATTAGTTTTCTTGTGCCTTTCAACGGAAGACTGGTGTTTTTGAGGTTAGGGAGCAACATGCAACACATTCAAGCTAGAAAATGAGCGCTGGAATTTCGTTTCAGCGATTGAATATTCCGCAAGGTAGGAAAATGCCCGTCCGCCCCCTAGTTTTTCACCCTCTCCCAAAAGTCACGTGACGGCAGGGGCTTCTTTTGTGTCGGCTTTTCCTGTAGGGATAATCCTCAAAAAGCGCGAAATGAGCGGCTAGCTGCGAGCGCCACAACGACCTTGAGACGTCCAGGTGTCTTGATGTTGGGGTCGTTCCAGCAGCCGCTCTCTGGCATCGCGCGGCGGCTGCTGACACCATTCCCGTGTCTGCACAAGTATTGGCTTGCGCAATAAAGGGTTCAGGTCGTCGATAATACATTTATTTCCAAAACTTATAAATCAAGTGGCTTTCCCTAATCTCGTCATTACTGTTTAAAACACATATCTCCTCTCATAGGTTGTTCATTACATTTTGCACTATTTTGCGTATTTATTCATCCTTGCCTCTGCTTGATGACTGTTTTATAACTTGATAAAGACCTTTAAATATTGGCGCGGGCTTGCGCGATCAACGCTGTACCGAATTTATCAATATTGGACAAAGACTGGCGTCAGGAGGGTGGAAGAAGCAAGCCGCAATTCTGGCTTCTAATAAAGACGGTGCAGTCGTAAGATAAGTCTTTGCTTCACCCGCATCCACAACGCTCCATCGTTTGCGCAATCACAACTTCTCAGTAACCTAGCTGTATACCACATTTTACTCATAGTTACTATAGATGTGGCCCCACAGGCATTCCCGTTATGAGCGAGTCGACTTTTTAACGACCGGCGACTCTCTGATTGAGAATAAATATCACCTTCCCACAACAACCACCCCTTCTCTCCCCCCCCCCTTTCCCGAGTTGGGGAAATATCAGGCCACTCCAGGAAGCAGCCTGCAGACTGCGCCTTTTGGCTACTCAAATAACGCGGGCGAATCTTTCCTTTTGTCGCATTTCCACTTCTGCGCTTCCGCAAATTATGAATGTGGTAGGTTAGTCCAGTGGCTTAGAGCTCACTTTTTGAAAAGAACCGAAAATATAAACGGACCAGTTCAAGCTGAACTTTGCCAGACGCTTGAAGAGAGCCTGTAGTAATGAAAATGAACAGCTCTAATGTGGCAAGTCGGGTCAATCGATTCCTAATTTTCATCCCCTTTTGAAATGCTCCCGAAAAACAAGAAACCAGGACAAGCTGAGTGACGCAAGGCGCCTTGCCTGGTATTGTTCAGGCTGTCCCGGCTTTTTATGTAATTTCGGCGCTCCTCAAAACGCACAGTGCTCGGTTTCTAAACGCTGTCTTTATTTTCGCACAGAAATAAGACAAAATACGTAATCATTTTTGACACCAGTGCAATCCAATAGAGACTTCTATTTCCAGCAAGCTGCTTTCCGCCATGCTTCCATGTCATCCTCGAGGCCGCGAATGTTTGTGCACAGTGATTAAACTATTTACATCTAAATTGACATGCACTATAAATCTGGTACTCTCTCTTAGAAGCAGCATGTTAGTGCACATAAATTCCTCCAGGGTCTTGCCTTCTGGATCGCGTGGATGGAGAATGGAAATATCCCGGGCATGATTTGTTCAGAAGGCTAGATTCAATGGTCGCCGATTGTTTCTACAAACTCCCTGGCAGATTCGCTACCATATACCCTGGTGTCCTTTCTCCAAGAAGCGAGGTTTTGGTGGAATTTCGTTGCTCGGCCGCTATCTTTAGTAGTGGCGCGAAATAGAGAGAGAGGGGGGGGGGAAGCAACGGTCTCGCAAGCTGATATATATATTTTTTTTGCGATTGCGATATTTTGTTGTCTTTAGGTATGCCTTTGTGGTGTAAACAATTTTACGCACTTCCCACAACTATTTCATCGTCAACGACAGTTGTAAAGCATTTCGCACTGCCTCAGGTGCTTTGACCTTACGCACTAGACTCTAGAGCGTCACAGGAGCGAGTATTTCCGCAAAATAAATACGAGGACCTATTTCTCCCTTTGAATCGATCACTTCTGTGGCATCACGACGAACACACTTTCAGCATGAAATCATAACAAATAATGATTGATGATGAAATTTATTGGGTCCCAACAGTAGAGCCACACTATTTAGGTTTTAAATAAACTGGGCGTCGTTTATGCAATGTGTTTACTTCCGCGTTCGAATGTGTTGAGAATGAGTAGCCAAAAAGCGCAGACTGCAGGCTGCTTCCTGGAGTGGCCTATATCTCCCCAACTCGGGAAAGGGGGGAGGGAGGGGGGGAGAAAGGGGTGGTTGTTGTAGGAAGGTGACAATTATTCTCACTCAGAGAGTGGCCGGTCGTTAAAAAGTCGACTCGCTCATAACGGGAATGCCTGTGGGGCCACATCTATAGTAGCTATGAGTAAAATATGGAATACAGCTACGTTACTGATAAGTTGTGATCGCGCAAACGATGGGGCGTTGTGGATACGGGTGAAGCAAAGACTTATCTTACGACTGCACCGTCTTTATTAGAAGCCAGAATTGCGGCTTGCTTCTTCCACCCTCCTGACGCCAGTCTTGTCCAATATTGGATGAATTTGGTACAGCGTTGATCGCGCAAGCCCGCGCCAATATTTAAAGGTCTTTATCAAGTTATAAAACAGTCATCAAGCAGAGGTAAGGACGAATAAATACGCAAAATAGTGCAAAATGTAATGAACAACATATGAGAGGCGATATGTGTTTCAGACAGTAATGACGAGATTAGGGAGAGCCACTTGATTTATAAGTTTTGGAAATAAATGTATTATCGACGACCTGAACCCTTTATTGCGCAAGCCAATCCTTGTGCAGACACGGTTTCAGCAGCCGCCGCGCGATGCCAGAGAGCGGCTGCTGGAACGACCCCAACATACCACGACCCCTCGATCTCCACCGACCGAGCGGCCTCGGGCTTGCAGCTCATGGGAAAAAGCGTTCGGTCGCGCTGGCTTCCTCAGACGGATTCAGCGTGCCCGCGTCAACGAGGGAAGACACCTGGACGTCTCAAGGTCGTTGTGGCGCTCGCTGCTAGCCGCTCATTTCGCGCTTTTTGAGGATTATCCCTACAGGAAAAGCCGACACAAAAGAAGCCCCTGCCGTCACGTGACTTTTGGGAGAGGGTGAAAAGTGGAGGGTCGGACGGGCATTTTCCTACCTTGCGGAATATGGTTTCGTAGCTTTCGTTGGTCGGTGGGGAATGACGCCTCGTCATTCGGGAGCCAGCTGCGCGTCCCATCGGCTCGCCAACTACCACAGGCTCTCGTGAAGACCTGCTGTTTTCGTTCCCTTTCATGTCGCGGCAGCGAAGCAGGGGCGTCGTGCTGCGGATCACACAGTTCGTGTTTCGGTTTCCGCTTCATATGATTAGGCGTGCCTATGCCTTCTACATAATTTTGATGCTTATCCGTTGCCCGGTATAGGCCACGTATGCCTTATGGTTAGAGCTGGGATTTCTGGGACATTTCCCGAGTTTGAAAGTGTCCCGTGAACAGTGTCGACACCAGTACACATCTATCGAGCAATTTCTATTTGTCTTTCATAAAATTTAGTGTCCCGACTTGTCTCGATTTTACGTTGGAGTGTCTCGAAAGATGTAATACTTTCCCAATTATTCATTAAGTGTCCAGTTGATTAACATGAAACGCGTGTATACAATGTGCCTTTAACTCATCGATAATATTTTGTATCGGCGAGGATCAAGCGTGGCATTTTTTTCGCCCACGGCTCAACTGCGTTCAACTGCCTTCCTTGCCTTCGTAAAGCGCTGGACATATTCGCGACTCTAGTGAACTATAGAGGGCGCGCTGCTCCAGGCGAAAATGGCGGACGAAAGGAGATCGTTTTCGTCGTTCAGCACGCGTACCAGCTACAAATTCCTGCACTGCAGCGTAAAATCAGTGTTACATTTGAAAGCAAAGCGATTTGTCGACGGTACAAACCTTCTTCTAGTCACTGCGTAGGAATGACACGGCGGAATCATAAAAATAATTACTGGAAACGATGTTTGTTTCTATGCTACCAACGAGAACCAAGCAGCGATAGCAGACGACAGAGTCGAAACGACCTCCTTTCCTGGGCTTCTCGGCGCTGCCGCTACGCGGCG
>JAZHYW010028443.1:0-120361 GCA_037355805.1 Ixodes ricinus | reverse complement strand
TCGCGTATCTTCCGAAGAGTGTGATTGACGCCAAAATGGCCCCCTTCAGGAGTGGTGTGAATCTGTGTGAAGGTCTGGGCGCGGAACTCGGGTGGTGCCACTGTCACACGACTCGGTCACCAGTAGTTGATTCCCAGCGTCGATGCAAAAGTTCGTTGGACAATTCCAGCCGCCTATCCCACTGAGCCCAATAGCTTAAGACGTCTAGAGAAAGGTGCGATATCTCGGTGCGTGGCAGTCGGCGACCGCTTCACTTCACTGGACACATAGGCCAGCAGCAATTTCGAGCAACTGGGCTTCTTGAACCTCTTAAGGCGACCACATGTTGTTAGAGATGGTTCCCTGGCAGAAGGTGTCTGTCGGGGCCGAAGTACGACGGACCATGCTCAAGCACTGTCGACAGAAGACCTCACAACATGGTCGTCTGGAGGGGGCGTCAGCGTTGCTCTGATGTGATCGGGCACTATGCTTGATCTTAAAGTTGTGCTGCTGCTGTTGTTCTAGTCAGCGAGCCAGTTGTCCTTCTCACTTCGTGAAACCAAGCAACCATGTCAAAGCCGCGTGGTCTGTACGTGTGACGAATTGTCTAACGCACAGTGCTTGAAGTGAGAGAGCGCCTTGACTATAGCAAGACACGCACGTTTCATGGTGCAATAGTTACGCTCTGGTTTCGTGAAGGCTTTGCTGTAGTACTCGATGACTCGCTCGGGGCCCTCTTGTTCTTGGGATAGAATGTCACTGGCTACTGTGTTGCTTGCATCTTTATAAAGAATGTATAAAGCGTTATCTCTTTGGTAAGCCAGTGCAGGGGGCAATGTTAATGCCTAATTTAGTGCCTCAAAGGTGTCTTGACATTCGGTGGACCAGCTGAACACGTGGCACTTCTCATTCAGAGCATAAAGCGGTTTATCGACTCGTGAAAAAACAGGAAAAAACCGTCGGTAGTTAGTCGCCAAGCCAAGGAAGCTCAGAACGTCCGCACCTGCTGTCGAGGTTGGGCAGTCGGTTATGGCACATAACTTCGTTGGGTCAGGAGAAACTCAATTGGCTGAAATGATGTGCCCTAGGTACTGAGTTTCCTTTGGCATTAGGGCCCTTTGGCATTAAAGTCCTCTGGCATTAGGGAGCATCTTTTAGGAGTCCGCTTGATGTTTGTGTCCTGAAGTCGCTGAATAGCCAGCTCAAGATTTGTCAAGTGTTCGGTGAACGTCATCCCAAGGAAAACGATATCCTCTAAATAAACATGGCACGCGGACCAGGTCAGTCTCTGAAAAACCTTCTCCATCAGACGTTGGAACTTTGCGGGCGCATTACAGAACCCGAATGGCATGACTGTGAAGAGGTATAGTGCACATCCTGTGTTGAAGGCTGCTTATTCGTGGTAAGGTGTATGTACTGGAACCTGCCTGTAGTTACTCTTCAGATCGAGAATTCAGAACCAAGTGAAACACGCGAGTTCTTCTAAGATGTCCTCTGTTCGTGGTAGCGAAAAGGCATCCTTCTTTGTGTCATCATTCAGCTTTCTTTAGTCTACGCAAAATAGTCAACCCATCCTTTTTTTATCAAGGATATCGGCGAGGACCAGGGTCCATAGGTTCGCTCAATGACATCTTGCGTGAGCATTTATTGGACAACGTCATTTACGTGCGAGCACTTAATCAGTGGCACCTTGCGAGGTGGCTGTCCAAAGGGCACAACGTCAGCGGCTTTGATGCTCTGTGTGGTCAGATCTGCTTTTTCTAAATTGGTGTAGTTAATGCTGAACGCCGTCGAATAACGAGACCGTTTTTTAAAAGGACTGCGTGATCCTCTTGAAGGGGAGGAGCTGTAGTCTCGTATAGTGGAATAAGATGAGCGCAGTGGTAAACAGAACACGACCATAGCAAGGTAGCATATGTAGTTTCCTAACATTTAGCAATTGTTGGCTGAGCATCTTCACTCGCAAAGAGACAGTCTGTTCTGCTGTGGCTTTCTTGTTGGTAATTCGTGCAAGTCGTCATCAGGAGGGTGGGTGCCGAATGATGCCTGATTGTCCACCGTGACGCCTTGCGAGGGGCCTCTGTTTCTAGTGCATAAGTGTGAGCGACCCGAAATGTGCGGGGGTGGAAAAGACGCACCGCATATTCGATCCCTGCTGATGCAATAGCATCAATGAAGACAGCAGTGCTGACAGCATCCACAATGTCTTCGAAAGACCTGAGAAACGACAAGCGTTCAAGACGTTCGATGTCGTCAGCGAGCTGAGTCAACGTCTCGCCGGATGCTTGTCGTCGATGAAATAGCTCGGCATGGCGAAGGTGACGCTAAGGCCCATCGCCAAAGCGTTTTCTAACGCCTGGACCATTAAGGAGTACGACCCACGTGATTCTGGCGGCACGTGGTGGAGGACTTTCAATGCTGGACCGCTGAAATTGACTGCAAGTACTTGTGTCCGCTGCTTCTCGGTCCAGCGATTGGCTTTAGCAAGAGTCTCTAGCTGGGTTACGTAGGCGGACCATGTGCCTGTGCCGTCAAATTGCGATGGCCGCAGCTTAAGGCATGGCGTAGATAGAGGTATAGTGGACGCGGCACTTGTCGTCGCCGATGGCGGCAGAATATAACTTGGACTTGCCTGTGGAAGTCCTAGCTAGACCAGCGCCTGCAGGCCATCAATACGTGCGACCTATATTCGTTCGAATAGATTCGATACAACCTCCAAAGGGTCTAGTCGCTGTGCCTGACCTCCTGGGCGGTCTGTTGGCGGTGGGCGTCCAGCAGGGTTTCAATGGCCGATGTCGTGTCATTCCGAACGTTAGAGTCAATGGAGCCGGGTACCGGCCGGGGCACGATGGCTTCTCCAGCTCGCGGGAGCTCATCCTCGGGTTGTCAAGGAAGGTTCATGCGTGGCTGCAGGCGCGCATGGACCTTGACCTCTTGACTGGCTATCGCACTTCTGACACCAGTTGTAACACTTTTATTTGAGCGTGTCTCTTTTCCCAAGACGTTCGCTGCTTGTCCCCGACGTGACGTCCTCTTCCTCTTCTTGCACCCGTCACGCTGTTAACGAGTCTTGCGGTTTAACACTAGAAAAACCCTTGGTCACACATGACGGAAGATGTGAGTGACGAGGCAGTGCAAGCAAAAAAGATGGAACGTTCCAGTTTGATGCAGGTGGCTCCAATACTTTTGAACTCACAAAAGGTTATAGATAACTTCCCTAGTGAAAAAGCCATTTGCATGAGAAATTTCTTGTGTGCAATAAACACATGTGAATCATACAATATACATAAGAACATGTAAGAACCATATAAGATATATAAAAACACATAAGAACCATATAACAAACCTATAAGAAACTTCTCACAACTTTCTTATATGGTTTTTTATGTTCTTATATATCTTATATAGTCCTTCTATGTTTCTTTTATATTCTTATATATTATTGTTAATCATGTATGATTCAAAAGTGTGCACTGGACACAGAAATCTCTTATACAAATGAGATTTTTCAATAGGGTTAAGATATGTACAAAAATATTTAAGGGACCAAAGGCAGTCAGCACCTTCTAGATGAAATTTTCAACGTCAGATAAGGAGGCGAGCGCGTTGCACGGATTCGAGCCGAGTACTACGCCAGCGTTTGGCAGACATTCGTGTCCCCTTTTGATTGGAGAAGCTCTCTGCCGGGCAATGACGCAGTACCCGCATCCGACGTGTGCGTGCCCCGCGAATAGGCCAAAAACGACTCCCCCCTCCCCTTTTTTTATGTTTATATAGTTATCCAAAAAAACTGAAACAAAACAAAAACATTTTCGTACTTACTGTTTTCTTTGTGTGCGTTCTGTGTGCTTTTACTCGCCATTTTTTACTCTTTGTTTCACCCGGAATACGTGTTCCTACCCAATTTCACTTAGTTTTTTTTTTCACTTGATGTATTTTTGTTTTTTCTCTCTTCTCTCATGCCCCGAGAGAAAAACGTTTGGCAACTCTTGGTTCTATACTCTGAGAAAGGAAATAGTCTTTTGCGAAATGTCTGCGCATTGAAGTCTCTACTGTTACTCCAAATTTTCTTGAAGTTTTTAATTTCTTGATAAATTATATTTTTAAGTACGTTCGTAAGTTATCACAAGAACTCGGTCCTAAGCAAACGAAAGTGTTTGAGCGGGTCGTTAGGTGATGTAAACGCAACTATCAAGGCGGTGTTTCGCGGTAGACGCCTTTCATTGGCTGGTGTAGTCGATCATGTGACCATAGTGAGAACCAATGGCGTTCTTGCCGGAAGTCGAGGTGCGAGTGTCCATACATAAAATATTTCATCGATATTTACAAACCCCGAGCCGTGTTGTGTGTATGTTAATTCTGTCATAAGCTACACATGTACTGCCGCTATATTTTTTTTTTCAGGAACACGTTGGTTAATCAGAATTGTGTTGTGAATATTTCTCCTTTTCGCTTTTTTAAAATTATATTTGAGGGTGCACACTGAAATAGTATTTCTTGTGTACTTCATAGCATCACCGAAATGAATGCCAACGTTCTCCCGAACCTTCAAAACGAGGGACGATAGAGAAGAAATCGGTGCCCTCTGTTTCGTTAAATGCTTCAGCGCCGCCATCACTGATGGGACCCGAACCGGCTTCCATGAAAGTACGTAAAAATGAAGACGTTTACAAATCTCTGTAGTGCGAAATTGGAGCACAGCTCTTAAGGAGGAGGAGGAGGAGGAGGAATGTACGGAGGGAACGGTATGCCGTTCCTCTTCCTCCGAACCCTCTCCTTCTCCTCCTCCTCCGTCTCTCCTCTCTCCTCCTCCTCCGTACCCTCCCCTCCTCCTCTCCTCTCCCTCCTCCTCCGTACCCTCTCCTCCTCCTCTCCTCTCCCTTTCCTCCTCCTCCGTACCCTACCCTCCTCCTCCTGCGCACCCTCCCATCCTACTCCTCAGTACCCTCCCCTGCTCCTCCTCCACACCCTCCCACCTTCCAGAGTTTCCCTCTAAATTTAGGTGAAAAATTTACGCCACGTGACCTCAACACCAATTTAGTTTCCCCGCTAAATTTGGCGGGGAAAATGATCTCCCATGACTCGGTGCCACGTGACCTATGAACAAATTCAATATCTCTGCTAGATTTAGCGGAAAACTTGACGTCACGTGCCCTCAACACCAATAGACCTGTTGCAAAACGTATAGCGCCACGACGGCAGGGAATTTTGGGAACCCTCGGTACAGATCACGCGCTTTCTCGTTGCCCCTCCGCGACTGCGCGCGCGTCCCGGCAGCTACCGCCACCAGTCGTTGCAGCCATCCGCCACCCGCCCGTCCGCCGAGTCGTACGTCGTTGGCGGCGTACCCTATCTGTGGCAGCGTAAAGGCATCGCGACAGGCGAACTTATTTTAATACGTTATTCGTCGTAACTTACCTTCACGTATTGAAGTGTCACCGAATCCACTTATTTTAAAACCGCAACCGTGGCAGGTTTCGACCAGGTTCGACAAAGCGTTGGTGCAGCAGACGACAGAGCCGGTACAAAGGAGAGGGATGAGAAAGGGGCAGCCGTTGGCGCGTCGCTCGTCCGACTCGGCTGCTCAAACGTTGTTGCCGTGGTAACCTGCACCTGCTCGCGTATGCCACGTGGTAGCGGGAGGAGAGACGTTGGGAGGGGCGTACCGAGGAACCCCACTATTCGTAGCGCGGCGCGCGCGGGCTTTTGGAATTTTTGAAAAGGGTCTATTCAATTCCCCGCAAAATTTATCGGGAGATTTAAGTGGTGTTGAGGTCACGTGGCGTCAAGTTCCCCGCTAAATCTAACAGAGAAACTTAATTTGTCCACTAAATTTAGGAGGGGGATTTGAATTGGTATTGAGGTCTCGTGACGTCACTTTTCCGCTAAATGTAGCGCGGTTATGCCGACGTCGACACCGCGCAACCGGGAAATGGGCGCCTGAGAGCTGTACTCTTAAAAATACACAGGTTTCTTTTACAGGAAAAGATAAACGACACATTGCCGAATGCTGTTTCTCCGCCAAAATGTAGCGCTCGCAGTCTAAACCAGAGCCGTATATGTAGAGAGTTTGGTCAGTGGGAGGCGCGGGCAGAGCCAGGGCGTGCGGCAGACTCGGAAAGAGGGCTTGGCATGCTCTCTTGACCAACCAGAAGCCGAAAAGAATCCCCTAGCGGTGGTAGCGAGAAACAGTTCTGATCAAAGGTCAATGTTCGTATATAGTTCCAATAAGCGCGTGAAAGTGAAGTGTAGTAACTCTTTGTGGTTGAAAATAGGGTGCACGTGTTGTTTTGATCATGATCATGCAGAAAGATGTAAGAAACGAATGCGCCGCTCAACTCTGTTTTTTTCGGACAGAGTGTGACCGCTCGGACGGCAGAATCCCGGCCCTCGGCGCTTGGCGTACGTATTATGTCGATCGTTCCGCTAGTCGCACTCTGCCACCATCATTTTGGATGAGCGTGATTGAAACATCACGTGTACCATATTTTCAGTCATCGAGAGTTACTCCAACGCAGTTATCAGGTTTGTTTCTCGCGACCACCGCCAGGGTGGTATTTCCGGCTTCTGGTAGGTCACGTTCGAATATCTGAAGACGCCCTGGAACACGCCCAGCCCGCTTTCGGCCAATGGCGCCTCTTCATTTGTCTCCTATACTTCCCAACGAATGGCCAAACTCTCTACATATACGGCTCTGGTCTAAACTAGAGGCCAAAGTTTCAGAACTAACCGTTATCTTAATAACAAGTTATAAATCATTTCCAGAAATTCTCATGGGAAAATGGCGGTCGATTGAGACCTCGAATACATGGAGCTGAATGACCCCAGTTACCAAGAGCGGAACCAATTTTCCCATTGAAATGTTCAACAAATACAACCGTTTAATAAGATAACGGTTGGTTCTAAAACTTTAGCATCTGCTTCGGAACGCTAGAGCTACGTTTGGGTGGAGATTCAGCGTTCTGTGATAAGTCGTTCATTTTGTTTTTTCTGAAAACTGTCTTTTTTTGTTTTTTGGGGAGGGGGGGGACACGCTCAACGTACCTTATGCGCCCACAACACTGCTCTTTTGTGAAGCGCAGTGTTAAAAGTAACCATAAACTCGACAATGCTCCAAACTGTTTCATGACGTTTAAGAAAAAAGTGGACTCCCTGTTTTAATGAGGGGGGGGGGGGGGGCGAGATAAACGGCAGCTTAACAACAACAAACAATGTGTGGCAAACGGCTGGGCAACTGTGTAACACTTGAAACCTTCCGGTATCGTTTCAGAATGTTATTAAGCACGGCGCGTACGCTAGCTGCGCTCTTCATAAAGTAACTTAACACGTCACAAATAAACTTGATGGCAGTTCCTGGAATGAAGATACTGGCGCTAGTCGGATTTTAAAGCCGGGGGTTTTCCAAAACCTTCCTTGGTCGCCTGAGTCGGGAAATAAGTAGATCACGTGACCTTTCCGCCAGCCAATCAGCGTCGAGTTTCGCGGTTGATTTTTGGGCTCCGCTAAATCTGGCAAGCCAAAAAAGTTTCACGTCATAAAACAAAAAGCAAAACAAAAAATGCCTTTAGCAGAATGTTTGAGTGACCCTACAGCTACAATATGACAACACTACAAAGATTCAACTACCCACAGCATCCACGATGGCCGAAGAAGAGAAATTAAAATTTAAAACGGTGCGCAGGCCCACGTTCTTCACATTACTTGACATTGTTCGTCCACAGAACATGTGGATTTTACGATGGATTTTTCTACACCGTAAAAGCGCCTTGTTAAATTATGCGGAGCGCAAGTTCGTCTGCTTCTTGCACAGGGGTTGTGATGACGTCAGAACGACGCCGAGCTCTTATTGGCTAATAGAAGATAAAATAGTGGGTATATCTCAAGGCATCTAGCATTGAGGTCTACCCACTATCCTTTCAATCAAAGCCAATCAGGGCTCGGCGTCGTTCTGACGTCACCGGAACTCCTGCGCAACAAGCAGGTGACTTGCTCCCCGCGTACATTTGTTATTTCCCGGTACCAGTGTGTCCATTCATTTCACGATTCCTTGGCAGGACCCTGACTCTTCCAGCGCAAAAAGTAGCACCGACGAAGAAAAAAATCTTGCAAGTTTTGTGAGAGACCCGTGAAGAAGTGTAACTATGAAAAACACTTAGAAGTGTGTTTGAAAAGAGAAGAAGAATGCAGTCATTGCTCATTACCTGTCTGCAGAGTGGAGTGGAAGGTAGGAACGAATTTTGTCTCTGCAAGTTATCAGCTTTCATTTCTTTCTTGTGCCTGTTTGTTCACGGAGAAAAATAGTTGTTTTCCGTCTACATCGTATTTTGAGAAATTATACCCTAGAGTCCCGTAGAACCGCACCATTTAAAATGAGCCTGTGGGGCACGATTGCGCCCCATAAGCGCAGTTTATATGTGGAAAATCCGTGAGGATTTTTAATATGAGAAAAGCCCGTTTCATTAAAAATACCTCGTGCAGAAAACAAAAACTCGTCCTGATTTATAAATTAGCTAATTATATAATAGCCAAAATAATTAATAGGTATTATGACCACTGGTTTCAGTACTAGTTTTTATTTGATCGAAGAAGCTCAAATTTAAAATCAAATCTCCATAACCAAGTGCTTCCAGTAATAGATTAGTCACATGAGACTACGTTTTGGCTAGTCAGAATGACAAAGCTAACAATAATTACGGTGCCACAAAAAAACAACTGGGTAGTAGAAAAAACAAGCGATAGAGAAAAAAAAGCGCCAGGTCTGTTCGGCTTCCAACTTGTCTGTTGCTACTTGAAGCCAATAGCTTTTTTTTGTTTTGTAGGTCCATTGCGTAGTCTCTCCAGGCATTTGCAGCTATCATTTAGCGAAGTGAGCCTATTTAAATGAGAATTGGTGCGCAAATTTTGTCTTTTGCAATTTCAGACTCACGAAGACATGTGTGAGAAAAACCCTGTAAACATCAAACAGGAGCCTGCTCCAAGTGTAAGCAAACCCAGGAAGGTAAGCAACCGAACATATAGTGCACACGAGTACCACTTCTTTATTGAGTATTTTTAGTTTCAGGTTTTAATTATTATCAGAACGTGAACTCGTTCTTAGTTTTTAATATTCTTTACACAGGGTGTTTGGTTTTATTTCGCACATGCTTATTAAAACAAAGAAAAAACGTGAAAGATACTGTAATGCGGTTTGGGCAGCTAAATTACAAGGCCAGAGGTAAAAACACATGCTAACTGGGACGATAAGTCGAATAATGAACTAAAATGTGTTGGAAATCTTCAATTTGTAGAAATATTTATATGATTCCAATTATAAACTTGCCGAGCATGGGAAACGTGCAAATGCGCCAAAGGTGTCACTCATGCAACAGGCGCAAGGCTGGAGGCGCGAAAGCAAAGATTACACGATTATCATCCGCTTTTTCGCAACGCCAGCTTACATGCGTGGTCGCTTCAGCCCACCCCTACTCTTCAAACATGGTCCTAGTTTGTCTGAAATTGACAGATCTAGAGGTTTTTGATCACGCTCAGCAAGGTTCTAATTGAAATCCTTTGGATATTTTCACTGAATTAAAAGTTTACAGCACATTTTCGTGCTTCCGCTGATCGTGATGATTAAGCTCCTAGATAATATCCCCCTGGCCGTATAAGTATTCTGCTCGCACTGCCCTTGTGTAGCTTTTACGCTTTGTTTTATAAAGCAAATCTGTAAAGCCTAAAAAGACATGCTTAATAAGATATGTGTTGGAGAGCTGCCAGGTCTCGGGGATTTGTTTCCATTATTTGCGGTCAAATATTCAAGTCAATAGCCGTACTTTTAAGTTTGTTATTCGTATCAAAACGCTCGTGGACTTGACAGAAATTTGTCTACTAGGTTAGCTCCTTTTTATAAGCATGCATATTTAGTGTCTGTACTACATGTGCGTCTATACGGCGTATATTGGTACCTGCGATGATAAAGGTTTGTTTTTACATTTATACATTTTCTAGAAGGGGAAGAAAAATTTGACTTCAGATAATGAAGCGAAGAACTTGTGGTCACCCAAGCAACTTCTTCACTCTGATGAGGTATATTTTATTGTCTTGGTTAATTGTGTTCTATACTTAGTTTCAGCTTAAGTCCATAGGCTAATCACTACTAATCAAACAGCGTCACCAGCGCAAGTCAAAGTTTTCGTTATTGTTTATGATTGGTTCAGCAATGATAGAACACCATGATGGTGCGCTTTTGACACTGCCTGGTTGGTTCCATTCACTTGTACCATCGGTTACGTCTGGACTGAAGGTGAAATGAAGTATAGTGGCAGAGCAGAAAAGGCTTCATGAAACTGTCAGCGTTTAGGCTCTACGAGAGGTACAAAATGACTCTTAAATTATTTGAACTACAGCTTCTTTAATCCGCAGTTTGTACGTATTTTATTTCTGTAATATCAAAATTTTCTGAAACGCTATTACTCGCTAATGGGCACAGCCCTAAAATTAAAAAAAAACACTGCCACAGCTTGGTTTCGGCTTTCAACATTATTTTAGCATTTAAACATGGCAGGAGGTTCTTGCGGATAAGAGTTGTGCAATAATTCATACCATTCAAACCACAAGTACTCCACCATGCCTCACACAAAGTAAAAATATAGAACTTCATTCTATGACAAACAAACTGCCTGAATAGAAAACTCAATGTCCCTCAGTGCAAATTCTAGCATGCACAAGGTGTTCTATTTTTAATTTGAACAGACTTAGTAAAGGGGTAAGAGTTCCACGGGTGCCAACTTCACCAAGCATTTATCTCGCTTGTAAATATTAGATGGGAAGATAACCGCAATGATCAATGGGCTAATTAACTAAGATCCGCTGATTAACGCTTTAAATATTGCATTCATAGGACATGTTGCATTTACAACATTGAAACCAAATTAGCCTATTTAAGTTCAAGAATTTGCACAAAAAAAGTTATTTTTCTTGCTTTTTTATTTTTAAAGGGTAGCAGAACAGAAAAGTTTGGGAAGCACTGATTTAAAATATTCAGTGTTTTCTTTTTTTAAATGAAAGCACGAACTGCTTGTCTGGTCAAAATTCTGATGGCCCTCTCATTGGTACGTCCGCCAGAATTTCAATGGCGAAAGGTAACAAATTTGCATTAAAACATACTGTTATAAAAAAAAAAACTTGTATTCTAGACCCGCACGCGTAGAGGTATGAAGTTTTCCCCTATATGCTTGATGAGCTCAATATAACGCATACATTTTTTGATTATAAAATTAATTGACGCAGCATTCTGTTCGCACCGATAGCGCTCAAACGCACAAAAGGCTTAGATCAAAAGCTCGAATTAAGGCTAAATAGGAAAGCGGATCTGAATGTAAATGAACCATGTAGCTGCTAGAAACATTCTGAAGTTACAAGTGCTAAACGAATTGTAATTTTCCTAAATCTTCATTAGGAATTAAAAAATTACAGATAATGTACAAAACTCAACAGCTCTGCGAAGACGCCTCAGTTGTACAATTGTGAAGCACACACAATTTTTGTAATTGTCACCATATTTGAAGCGTCTACGGTGCCATCTATCCTGATAATCTATGTGCGTTTTATCTTAGGTTTTGCATGTGTAACATGTATTTGTCGCATTCATTTTTGGTTCAACTTGGAAAAGGCGACCGAAGAAAGCTTGAATAAAACAAAACAAAAATTAATAATTTTTTTCTTCTTAGAAGAGAAAAATTGAAGTAAAAATTTATTTATCGTTATTCGCAAATAAAGGAGGGGAAAGCTAGTTCGAATAATTCCTGTACATAATGTACAACGAAACTGTAACATTTGAGGTATAAACGCAGTTTGTTTTATACTTCAATGATGGCTGCCTTTTAATACATGTTTTTTGCTTGTTATTTTGTTTCTTGGGTAAGAATTCATCAAAGAATTCCTCTTACGAGTTCATCACAAGTGATGAAATGGAACGTGCTGGTGAAACGAAGAGCGTGAATAAGGTAACTTACTACGTCTACATTTCTAATCTAGACCTTGAAGTTATTTGAAACACCACTGTTAAAAACGTTAAAATTAACATCTTAGGAACTTGAGCACTATGTGCATGATGCGATTGTGGATGCACGAGAGTTTATTTACTTTGTTGTGGCGTAGATTTGTTTTAAAACGATGCTTATAATGCAACTCAAAAGTAGTCATTCTGACGAAATATCAATGTGACGCTAGGAGCTTGACGGCGAAAAGTCACTTCACGTTTTAATGCTGATTTCCAAAATCAAGAACTTTGTTATAAAATGTGTGTTCAGGCTTATCGCAAACTCTCAGCTCGGAGCACAGGAACTGATACTTTTATTTACATTGTCAACGTGAAACATGAAGAATCGCCTGTTCTTGAGGGAGTTTAGTCGGTTTAAGCAGTTTTAGCGACTCTGCACTGGTGTGCCTCTATTTCAGAGTGCTTCCAACTGCTCGCTTGTGGTCACGTAGTTTATGGGGTGCGTTTTGCAATACGAACGGCGAGGAGGTGACGAAAGCGTCTGCAAGCGTCTATGCCTTTCAGCCCGCTTCACTCTTCGCCATAACTTAGCGCATGCGCACTTGCGACCAGTCTGTGAAAAAACAAAACAAAAAAACAAGGAACTCTCTTGGATGGTACGTGAGAGAGTAGAGAGCAAGCAACACCAATTCGCTTAGGTGCAAAATGGAAAACTATTTGTAAAAAAGACAGGAACCTCGTCTGTGGTACGCCTCCACTGGTTGGCCGACCTGGAATTGGTTGTTTAACTCTTTTTGTTGTTAAACTACTTGAGAATAACATTGGATTAAAACCATGTAGAATAATAAAAATACACTTTCGTCGATGTTCAGATTTTTTTTTTCGTTTCAACATTTCTCAGAAATAGTCAGTGATTATACTTTTGGCTTTTAACGTGTAAATATTAGGAGTATTCGGGAATATTGGAACCAGTTTGTAATAACAGTAAACAATATGTCACCACTATTTGTCGTTTTCGTTCTAACAGAGATCAATGTTAAAGGTGATTTTTTTCTGGTGAATTCCGGATACCGGGATATAAATAATTTTTTCTTTGTGCGACCGATTGGTCGAGAAGGAGGAATTGCGATGTTTGTACGACTTGTGGTGTACTGCAAAAACTTGGTGTAGAGTTTTGCCTTGGCGAGTCTATCTATGAGGATATGGAGTTATAAGTGGTCCTCGATTTTAATGGCTTTCTACAGACGTCATTCAGTTAATCCTTTAAGATTGTTAGATGAACTCAGGGATACACTTGATAACTTTCAGTCTGTCGGCATCTGTTTAGTAGGTGATTTCAACATTGATACGTTTTAACGCGTCAAGTCTACTGTTTGTGACTATATATATCCCAATCTTTTAGCGTTCTTCCATCTGGAAGAACTAATTTTAGCCCCAACTCGAAAACAACTTTTCGCTGATCATGTTGTGGCCTCGCGTCTTAATCATATAAGCATACGCGCTCCAAATGTTGTTGCAAAATCGGACGTAATCGAGCAAAATTAGCCGACCATTACATTATGGCTTGTCAACTTGCATCCAAACTCGCGATGAAATCAACAACAGCAATAATAAGGAGAGTAGAAAAAACTGATAAAATGAGATTTGATAAGTTGGTTAAAACCAATGATTGGAATAGTTTACTCTCTATTCAAGACTTTGATAAAGTTTACTGTAGGTTTAGAGATCAATTTGGAAACTTCAAGGAGAAATCTAAAATGCTATCACCCTGATCCGGTGTTGAACCGAACAGGAATGTTTGACAGGTGATATGTCAGCTATCCGGTCTAAAGCTGTTCTTTGGGCTAGGTGTCGGCATTCTACAACCATAAAAACATGAAAAAAAATTTCGTGGTATGCGAAATTGTGTAACAGCATTTATTCGATCAGCAAAATGATAATAATTTCAAGATACAATTTTTAATGCAAGATCAAATATTCCAGTGATTTGGAGTTTAATAAGTCAATTACGAGGAAAGGGTAAAAACACAGGCGAGCTGGTGCAGAACTTCAAGAGAAACTGGAGAAACGGAACGATAAAAAAAGCGGACAGAACAACAAGTCTGAACTTGTTGTTTTGTCCGTTTTTTTATCGTTCCATGTCTCCGGTTACTATGGAAATTACGATTCACGACTATTAAGAGGTCGATTGATGCCTCCCTTGAGGAAGTGTGTAGAAACAATACGACAAAAACAGTAGAGGATTTCAATAACGTCTTCGCTAGATTTTTCTGATTAGCTTGTGACGATACTATGTTCGTAGGCGAATTTAGAACTTCAAACGTTTCCTCGGCTTTCCTTTCCCAAATGACCGAACTTGATCTACGAACTTCGCTTTTTAGTTTCAAAAATAAGAAGGCGCCTGGTATCTATGGCATAAGCGCGGATCATCGGCGCCGAAATTATGATTAAAAAAAGTTAAATGGTTTCATTTCATTATCCCGGTTGATTTGAAGAGTGCCATTGTGAAGTCCCTATTTACCGTATTTACTCGAGTATTAGCCGCACTGTTTATGAAGAAATCCCGAAGGTTGGCTTTTCCGCGGAGCACGCGGATTGCCAATCACCGCGATTGACAGCATGATTCCAGCGGTTTACAGGACAAAGATAACGTCTTCGCGCGAAGATATCATCTGGGAAGATTGCATTTGTATGGAGAATCGTGTTCTCGATCTAGTTATTCGCTGTGTTATTTATGCGCAACGCGATCGTTGGCTGGATATGTGTTCTGCGGGAAAGTGGATGCAAGGGCCTTGCTCATAAATAGTGCGGCTATTACTCGAGTAAATACGGTAACGGTATGTAAAAATAAAAGACGTTCACAACTCCCTGTAATGCCGAATAAAAGCGCAGCTCCTGACGAGGAGGAGGGGAGGGTACAGAGAGAAGGGTATGCCCCTACTCCTCTGTACCCTCTCCTCCTCCTGGTTTCCTCGTCACCCTACCCTCCTCCCTCCTCCTCTTCTCCTCTCCTTTTCCTTCTCCCTCTCCCCTCCTCCACCTTCCTCCTCCCTCCTCCTTCTCTCATTCTCCTCCCCTCGTCCTTCCCCTCCCTGCCTCCCCCATCGTGACGTCACTCGTGACCCTTGTGACGTCACTCGTGAAGGCCTCGTGAAATGAAGGTCGTGGCCTCCGTTGTGACCTTCAGGCCTCGTGAAATGAAGGTCGTGACCTTCGTCGTGAACTTCACGAGTTACTGTGATGTCACGCGTGACGTCACGTGTGACATTATGAGAAACGTCCCATGATGCAACGCGCGGTTTCCCCGACGGCGACGGCGACACCGCTCAAGCCGGAAACGGGCGCCGAAGAGCTTGGCTCTAAAACTTGACAATTATCGACCAATTTCCATTTTGCCTTGCATTGTCAAATTCTTAAAATAACGTATTTTCCAAGCTAAGACAGTATTTCTTGATCGCTTTAATATTGTGTCGCCCAAGCAATATGGGTTTGTTAATGGGGTACGGAAACAAAATTGAAATATTCAAATTTCGTTCGGAAATGAGTCAAGCATGACGGATAATAAGCGTAAATGATAATCGCACGTTTGTATTTTGAACGACTGGCTCTATTTTTCGTTCCAAACTGTGCACTCGAGCAAGCGCTCGAAGAGAAGCGAACGGAGAGCGCGATGCGTCATGGGATATCTGGCGCAAACAAAAACAGAAAGAAAAGATTCCCCGCGTTCGTGACGTAGCAAGGCTGGCGGGATTATGAGCTTTGCTCTTGGTGGCGTTGTCAGCGTTGTGGTGGTGTCAATAGCGTCAGCGCGTTACAACCGAGCCGTTCGAAGTGCACGTGGGGTGACGAGCGTGTGGCTGGCCCAAGAAGCACGTAGCTTCCACAGCACTGTCAGCTTAGGGCTGAACGGGGTGGGGAAAGCAACTTTTGTCCGAGTTTTGAGCGACTGGCTAATCTTCTAGGGGAGAATGGCTGCATCCGGCTGCACAAACGAGGGTCCGAGAAAGAGGGGAGTCCACCCTTTCCGTCTTCTTGGACTGTCTGGTTCAATGCGCGATTTGTGGGTTGAGGAGGAAATCTAAGAAGGAAAATGTTGAAATGTCAAAGAGCGGCGATGCTCCGAATGAATCTGCTACGTCACGACTACGTAGCAAGTTCCCCAACGTTGCTAGATCACCTCCCAAATAGGCCCCGCATGCATCCACCAGGTGCACATTGAAAGATCGTTTATTTAGCTTTAAAATTAGTTTTCTCGTGCCTTTCAACAGAAGACTGGTGTTTTTGAGGTTGGGGTGCAACATGCGACACATTCAAGCTAGAAAATGAGCTCTGGAATTTCGTTTCCTACCCCTTTAATGGGCGTGGGACCCAGCCACTTCTGGAAGATTTAGCAGACGAATTCCATCTAGCCTTCGAGAGGCATCAGGTTACTTGCGCGCTTTTCTTTGAGGTGGCAAAGGCATTCGATACAGTAACTCACAAGATTTTACTGGCAATATTCTAACACATTGAATTCCGCGGCCCATTCCTTTTTCTTCTCCGGAACTTTTTAACTGGGAGGACACAACTAGGTTCTAAACGTAATAGTCAAAGCTCCCGAGTTCCTTTAAAAGCTGGGGTTCCCCGAGGTTCTGCTTTTTCATCTCTTCTTTTAACATTTTTGTAAACGATATGTCCAACTGAGTTTCAACATGTAAAACGTTCCAATACACGGATGACACAGTGTTACTTTCGAAACACCTTGATTATCCTGTAGCAATCGCTTTACCCCAAGAGGACACTTGCCAACTTCATGACTGGTTTCAGACAAACTGTCTTACGATAAATACGTCTAAAACTCAGCTTGTCGGTGCAGGGAAGTGACGATGCGGCAACAGAGTAATTGCTGACGGCGACGTGATGGCACGAGCATCGTCAGCACAGCTCGCACGTGTCGGTGTTTATTTCCATTTCTGTTTTCTTCTTCTTCTATTGAAGCCTTCCTTTCTGGCAATAAACCTTCAGTTGTCATCATGCTGCTACACGGGTCGGTCGTGTCCACTTTATAGCAGTGGTGACGAGGAAGAAGTGAATGAACCCACAAAAGGCTTGCACTTCGTCATTGGATTCCGATGGCACGCAGAATGGCAACTCTAACAAAACGGTCCTCAGAATGGCCTACGTGGTTCCCACTTCAATGACGCAACAGATAAGTAGCCTGCCTGCCCAATTCGGTTCGAGGCATTTTTCATGGGTAACGCCGTCACCAACTCTGGGAAGAAGCAAGCCCAACTTGTCTCGGCACTAAGCACGGGTACAATTGAAGTGTTGGAAGCATCCTGCGCACCGAACACTGCTAACGGGCTATCGTACGAAGAAGTAGTCGAGGCTCTGGGCAACTATTTCTCACCAGCACCCAATGAAATCGCCGAAAGCTTCAAATTCTTCAACAGGCACCAGAACGAAGATGAAACCGTGCAGACATTCCTCGTGGAGCTTCGACGACGAGCGGAGAAGTGTAATTTCGACACGATGCTGGATCAAATGCTATGCGACCGGCTGGTTTGCGGAATACGAAGTGAAGACGTGCGCAAGCTATTGTTAGCTCGACGCGAGGTGACTCTAAAGGAAGTAGAAGCCATCGCCTTGGCTGCTGAAGCGGCCGCCAGTAACCTTGCAGCCATGAAATTACCACGGACTACGGGGACCGAAGTCAACGCAGTCACCACCGATAGACGTCACGTTAAGAGGTCCAACAACGGTTTTCAACAACGGCGGAAAACGAAGTCCTCTGCGTTCCTATCGAAGGTGTGGAGCAGGGTAATATACAGCGGACTCGTGCAAATTCAGATCGGCCAAGTGCTTCGGCTCAGGGAAGCATGGTTATTTGGCACCACAGTGCCCTGACCGAAAAACACAATAACCGAGAAGGACCTGCGACAAGGCGCGCTACGGCAAGACGTCCAATGCCTTGGAAGAACTGACGAGTTCATGGGAGACCGATGAAAGCCAACTACTGACCTTAGACTGCAGATTCACGGATGGCAACATCGTTGGGTTTGTGGAACCCATCCACCAGAAGTTCGTCTGGGAGGCGTGCCGCTCGTCATGCAAGTCGACACCAATTCACCGGTCAACGTCGTATCACAGGACATTTACGAGTGGTTCAAGAAATCATGGCCGAAGCTCAAGAAGACTGCAGTTCGGCTGGCATGTTTTCTGGGGGGACTACCTGTCCTTAACGAGTTGAACTTGAAAGTCACCTACGAAGGAAACACGGTCGGCGGTAAACTGACCTTGTTGGGCTGCGCCGGACTGTCGTTGTGCCGTCGGGATTTAATCTGTGACATGTGAGCTTGTGGTGTCCCTGTGCTTCACCTTGGACACGGGACGTCGCAGGTGGAATCGAGACCTTTATCAATGAGTCAAAACGAGCTACCAGCTATCCTGGCTGAAAACTCGGATCTATTCAAGCCAGGCATGGAGTTGCTGGAGGGACCTCCGGTCAAGTTGCTCTTACACCCTGACGCCGTCCCTAGATTCTTGAAAGCAAGACCCGTTCCACACGCCTTGAGAACAAAGGTGACAGAAGAGCTTGATCGCTTAGTGGCTGAAGGAGTGTTATTGGCGGTGACAGACGCCGAGTGGGCTACTCGTATTGTTCTTGTGGTAAAAAAAGAACGGGAACATTCGAATTTGTGGGGATTTCAAGTTGACACTAAACGCCGCCAGCCACACGGAGAAATGCCCACTCCCAGTAATCGAGAACATTTTTGCGTCTCTCAACGGTGGGAAAGTGTTCAGTACCCTTGATTTGAGCAACGCCTACAACCAGGTTTGCCTAGATGAAGGCTCCCGTCAAATGTGTCATTAGCACTCACAAGGGCCTATTTTCTTACAATAGGCTGCCCTTCGGGATTGCATCGGCAGCGGCTATTTTCCAGCGGAGGATCGAGTTCCTATTGAAGGATCTACCGGGGGGACAAGTGTACCTCGAAGACATTCTGGTTGCAGAAAAGGGTCAGTCCACGCTTCAAATTGTCCTTCAGTGATTGCGGGAGAATGGCGTCAAGCTGAACAAAGACAAGTGCAAGTTTCGTCAACCGGAAGTCAATTACCTCGGCCATAGAATAGACGCACATGGCCTCCACCCGAAAGACGACAACTTAGACGCAATCCTAAAGGCACCGCGACCAACGAATCTGTCAGGACTTCGGTCCTACCTCGGTTTGATTACGTACTATAGCAAGTTCCTAACAAACATGGCAACCCTGCTCTCCCCTCTGTACGAACTGCTTAACAAGGGGCATAAATGGCACTGGTCCAAAGACGCAGAAGGAGCTTTTGAACAAAGTAAGCTCAAGTTGAAACAGTCGCAGGTTTTAGCACATTTCGACCCAACGAAGCCCCTTCGATGAAAATGTGAAGCGTCAACGTATGGCATCGGCGCGGTGCTATCAGTCAAGGATGGTAATGACTATCGACCGGTTGGGCTTCGCTCACGTACCTTCTTGAAGGCAGAGCGGAATTACGCGCACCTGGGAAAAGAGGTATTGGCTCTCGTATTCAGAGTCACAAAGTTCAGAGAATACTTGTGGGCCGTGCATTCACTTTGATGACGGACCACAAGCACCTGATGGGCATTTTTCACCAAAATCGAACTGCCTCTCACACGGCGGCAGCAAGAATACAACGTTGGGCGTTGCTGCTAAGTGCCTACTGGTATCAGATAGAGAACCGGAAAGGAGAGCTGAACCAAAACGCGGATGCCCTCAGTAGATTGCCACAACCAGCAACAGAAGCGTCTTCTGAAGACTTGCAGGAGTATGTTCTTGTCATGGAGGCCTTGGATGACTCTTTCATTCCTTCCACAGAACTCTGGCGATTGAGTACCGTAGACCCTGTTCTTCGTCAGGTGCTGAGTTCTATCCTGAAGGGCTGGCCAAGGAACAAGAATAGGATCAGCAACCAGCTAAGGCCGTCTTACAGTCGAAGAGACGACTTTACGGTGGGCCACGGGTTAGTTTACTGGTGGCAGAGGGTGGTAATCGCCGAACGCACACGTGAACGATTGTTGAAGCTTCTACATGACACCTATGTTGCTGCTCGGGAATGAAAGCAGTAGCAAGAACCTTGCTCTGGTATCCGGGCCTAGAGGAAGACATCGAACAAGTGGCGCGGAGGTGTGTAGCATGCGCTAGCGTAGCGTCGCTAACGCTTTCTCAGGCACCGAAGTCTTGGCCAGAGAGGAAAGAAAAATGGTCTCGGGTTTGCAGGCCCAATTTGCAGGCCCAGTAGGCGGTTACATGTTGCTCATAGTCGTAGATTCGCACAGCAAGTGGATAAAAGTGGTGCCATTAGAGACGGCCACTGCGGAGTCTACCACACAGGCCTTGCGCGCGATATTTGCCCGTTTCGGACTGCCCCGGACCGTAGTTTCGGATAATGGTCCTCAGTTTGTTAGTGCTGAGTTTCAGGACTTTTGTTCGCGCAACAACGTCCTGCATATGCGCACGGCACCTTATTTTCCCCAGTCGAATGGCTTGGCTGAGAGAGCCGTGAGAACCGTCAAAGAGGGTCTCAAGATGTTGAAAGAGGGCAACATGCATACAAGATTTTAGCTCGTTTCATACACAGCTACCGCAGAACGCCAGGAAAAGACGGGAAGACACCATCACAAAGATTAATGGGCTACACCATTCGTTCACGTATTGATACTCTACTACCCGTGACGTCGCCAAACTCTCAGGGTGTTACAACTAACCCCTTTATTCCTGGACAGACAGTGTGGTTCAAGAACCACAGTCCAGGAGACAAGTGGCTTCCCGGCACGGTAGAAGCGACCAGTGGTCATCGTATGGTGCAAATCAGTCTGCCAGAGGGTCAGCGATGCCGCCACGCAGATCAAGTTCGTCCCCACAACACCAACTCCGAAGACCGGGCACGGACACCCCAGGTGGACGTGACAAGAGATGCCGCTGCTGCGTTCCCGACAACCCAGCCACCGCAACCGGTGGTCACCTCTGAGCAAGAAAGCGGAGATACTCTCAGACCTACTAGAAGTTCAAGTCCAGATCGGCGTCCACCTGTTCGCGTTTTTTATAAGGGGAAAGGAATGTTGGGCATACTTAAGTAGTAATTCAATTACAGTAATTGAATTACTGTAATTTAATTACTTTTCGTGGTAATTTGTAATTGTAATAATTACTTTCTGCTAAAAGAAATTGTAATTGTAATTTAATTTCTTTCTGGCGTCAGTAATTGCAAAATTTCAGGCACAATTACAATTACTTTTACAAGACTTTGTGTAGCCGACGGAACCTCTCTGAAAGCCTCAGCGCTCGCACAAGCTGCCTAGCTCTCGGTGACACACTCGCACACATAGACACGCACGCACATACACGTACAACAAAAATAGTATTGCGTTGTTTGTTGTTTTGTTGCTTACACTGCGGGCTGAAAGCTAAACCGCGTGTGCGGCCTAGCCCTCGCCTTTTTTTTTTTTGCTAGTTTTTTTTATTTTTTACTTTTCTCTTTTAGTATTGTCGCATATTTGTAATCTTGTATTATTTTCAAGTTTATTTCCTGTTGGTTTCACTTCGGACAATATTTGCATAAGCATTTTGGAGGCTGCAGCCTCGCACCTGTGAATATTGTCACCAATGATTCGGAAGCCCCGACTCGGTTCTCGTCAGTTTTGTGGAATTCTATTGGGCGTACGCACCAAGAGTCAATTAAAAATGTTCAAAAATGTTTGTTTTTTTATTTTTTACGACCGCTATGTCGGTCGCACTGTTTACTTTGAATATAGAAGACTTTTAGAACGATACAATTGTTCTACTTGGAGTGCCAGAGGACGCGACAGAGATCTCATATTTTTGTTCAAATGTCTTCACGGAGTCATTGATTGCCCTGACCTAACTTCAGCGATAAATATTCATGTTCCGAGAAGATTTTTGCAAATTTCTCTTCCATTTTATGTTAATCAATTCTTCCAAACCTGCCCCATGACACGCATTTAAACCTTGTACAATACTTTCGATGCTTCCTCCATTGACGTTTTTAACCCATCTTTTGCAGCGTTCAAGTTTTCTCTTACAAATCTATAAATTTTAACCCATCTTTTGCAGCGTTCAAGTTTTCTCTTGTCAATTCGGAGAATTATTCTTCCTTTTGCTGTACGTTAATTGTGCATCATTACAAAGGCGAAAGCTGTTCATGAGCACAAAAAAATAAACGAATGAATGAATGAATGAATTTCTGAGCCATTATAATTTCAGCTCAATGTAAATAATTTATAATACCATGATATTTGCATGCGAATGCGGTCATATTAGCGCGTGTGGATTTTAGTTTTATATTAATCGTTGTAAAATATTGATATATGACTAATTGTCGCATTTTATTTGCCGGGCTAACGAAAGTCTGTCAACCCAATTTTTTCATTAGCGGTCTGGCATCTTCCAGCATAGGAACTAATTTATTATTATTTATTAAAAATATAAGAATGTAGTACTTCACTGTCCCAAACTGTCAAGTTCTATCATAAATTTAACAAAATTCATAAAAGGAAAGTACAATACGTGGCATTTATACAGCGATGCTTAAGCCTCCTCAAACATTGGGGAGGAATGAACAAATACGTTGCATTCCATACAACTCGTTTAAAGTTATATGACCCAAGTCGGGTCGCTCTCTGAAATAAGTAATTGTAAAGTAATTGCATTACTTTTTAAAAGTAATTTGTAATTGTAGTTAATTACTTTTCATGTAGTAGTACTTGTAAATGTAGTTAAACTACTTTTGAAGCAAAGTAATTGTAATTGTAATTAAATTACATTTTGAAAGTAATTTACCCATGTATGGTGTTGGGAAGTGATGATGCGGCAACAGAGTAATTGCTAACAGCGACGTAATGGCACGAGCATTGTCTGCACTGCTCGCACGTGTCGGTGTTTCTTTCCATTTCTGTTCTCTCCTTTTATTGAAGCCTTCCTTTCTGGCAATAAACCGTTAACTGTCATCATGCTGCTACACGGGTCGGTCGTGTCTACTTTATAGCAGTCTGCTTTCGTAACCCTCTTAAAATGTTAACGTCCGTTCATCCTCTCTATGTGCAATACTTCTCTTTGTATATCTTGTAACTGTTGTCCTATAACTTATGTAGATCATATTAAATATTTAAGCAATTCAATTTGACAGTCATTGGTCGTGGGATTCCCACTGCCAAGACTTTGTAAACGACTGAGAAACGTATCTTGTCTACTGTACAATACCAGGTCCCTAGTACCTAATTCAACGAAAAAGACAATAGCTCACGCTTTAGCATACAGTGTATTGCGTTACGGAATAACTATTTTTGTGCACAGCACCGGACGATCGGGTCACGAAAAGTGACTCAATCTTGAAAGGAATGTTTAGAAGTATTGTCTATGGCTCAATGTCACAAACTGAACAAAAGATGATAGCAGCCTGGGGTTTGCTATTGTTTAGCTCTTTATTGGTTCAGACCATTGTACTGAAACACTTCTGGTGTAATACTTTTAAAGTACGCCATGTCGTGTCTAGATCGATTCGGCACACCGAGCGCTATGAAATGACTTTTGTTGTGACACAAAGTACGGAAAAAAATCCGGAAGTTTTATGTGCCGTCTATATTTAATAGCCTACCGGACGATGTTTACACTGTGGACTCACTAAAAAAAACATAAGCAAGTCCTCTGACGTATTAGTGCCACTTCCAGACCGTGCGGTGTATGTGCATGTGTGACCATCATCGTTTGTTTCACAGCGTATGTGATGTACGGTTGAGCTTGGAATTTCACATGTGTGGGGACGCGTTTTGATCACGAACTGTAGGGTCCTGTCCAACAAGCTTTTTGTCTGGCTATGACGGACCCGCCTCTCTATCAAATGAACTACACGCGTGAATAAAACATTATTTTCATTATATTCTTAAGTGTCGAGGATCGGAAGCCGCACGTTTAGGGGGTTTGTTTTCACTACCGAGTACTGCATTTCTACATTAACATAATTTTAACCTTTTCTTTTTTTCTTTCAAGACGAGTTTTGGCGGACCGGCTTCGAAGCATGCGGGAACCAGCGCCGTGGCTCCATATTCGCCAATACGCAGCACCGGCAATGCAATGGTAACAACCCTTTCACTTCTCGTGTGTCAAGGCATAAAGCTAGGCTCGTTGCTAATACATATTAGGACAAAGAAAAAAATGGCGCACAGAACAAATCAGTGACACTTTTCGACCTCTTAATTTAATTCATGGGCATGCTGATTGGCGGATCGGTGGACGAATGGGAAATCGCACCGCAGCTCCGAGCTCCTAGAGGGAAAGCTCGCGCTGCAGAACCCTGGCGTTCTGCGTTCAATCCCTGACCCTTTCCGTTTTCGATCTGGATGAGCCTCGTACCGGCGTGCGGTCGTGTGGTGAAGGTTAAACAGTCTAGGCTAGTAGTGGTACTGCACGGGCTAAAGTTTTCATCCACTGCGTCATCCAGTGTTGCCTTACCTAAACGGCAGACGACCTTGCGCTGTCTAAACACGAATTTGTTAAGTTTTATTGCGATAGCGTTTGGGAGCTCGTGTTGCAGAAAAGTCGGCGTCGGCGGAACGGGAAAATCCTGATTGGTCGATACGGTAATGACGTCACAGCCACGCTCACGCCACATGATTTCGTGCGGGAGTTTCAAACCCACAATGCTCACGTGTGACGTCACGCGAAACGTGTGACATGAAACGTGACGTCACGCGTGTGGCGTCACACGTGACACACGTGACGTCAAGCAGGGAGGATTTTGAACCCACGACCTTTCGGATTAGAGCCAGACATGCTACTGACCAGGCCACGCAGACTTGCTTGCACGGCTTGAGGACCAGAGGGGGTTTATGTGTGTAGCTATCGCGTTTCCTCACTTAAAGGCAAAGCAGCGTCCCCTGAATTTTTTTTTTTTTCAAGTTTGGCACTGATTTCTTTGTTTAAGTTAAGGGTACATTGCATTTCAGGTTTGGCACTGCCATATATACTCAAGGAGAATGGCACTGTCATATAAACTCGTGGTGAATGCCGTTCTACGGTAGCCATTTTAAGTGTGGAATTTTGAAGAGTGAGTCTAAAATTTATCAAGTATTGGATAGAAAATGAAGTAAGAAATATGATAATAAAATAGACAGGATTACCACCCTTTTTTTTAATTATGCCCTTTGACAAAGGAACCTTCAAGATAGAGCTTTGTTTTTTTGTCGGTTTGCTTTATGACAAGAAGTTTGTAAAAAAAAAAGTCCATAGTTATGATAGCGTATCTTGAACCGCAGCCATATTGATAACCACTCCAATGTTTTGGGTGACGTCTTTAAAATATGCATTTCATCTTGAGCCGTTTTATGCTTACTAAACATAGACCGAGCCTTAACTAAGCGAAAATATGTATCTATAGACTAGTTTTTCGGTGGTCAAATAATAAGCGCGAAATTTTGCATTTATGCTTCCTTCTTTTTGCAATCACTCTCAACATCCCCTATCTATTAAGAACTCCACAAAGAATGCGTTCATTTTTGTTTTCGTATGTAATGACAGTTTAAAAACTAAACCCGTGAAACCAACCTTTAAAAATAAAAATAAGTTATAAAGAGAACTTCAGCTTTCAATTGCAGAGGTAATGGAAACAAAGAAACGCGGAATATAAATTAAAACAAGCATCGAAAATGCAGAAGAGTTGCCCGGTCGGATAGGCCCTCGATTGGCCAAACCATTAAGTTTATAATGGCTGTCTCTTGCCGACCCAGTCGGTTGCGGTATACTTCAAAACTAGATGTTGACTTTTTGAATAAATGACCAATACGAGCTAAATTAAGGACAAGCTTCAGACGTTCTTTTTTGTGTCTGTTCCTTCGACTAAAAGTTTTTTTTTCCTTTTCTGCACCACAGTCTCAGGTGTTAAATTACACAAAACAGTAACACGTTGACATTCCTCGTGACGTGCAGCTATGCCTACTAGGATGTTTTTGTGCATCGTTCTTGCATCTCAAATAACACCACACAGTACGCCACTGTCGCTTTGACGCCTGCATCGTATCGTTATCGGGTATCGTTATCAGAGTCGTTAAAGCGTTTTAGGGAACCGTTTTCGCATATTCGATACAATGGGCCCTCCGGTACCAACAGCGCATGCGCTACCGCAGAAGACTGGCACATGCGCAGTTCGTACCGGAGGGCAGTTCCCTAAAGCTTTCTACTCTCCCAACCTGGGCCGCGCCTTCGCAGCATCCCTGTAAAGGCGGATGGGTGGTTGCTCGGAAATTATTCTTTTAAAATATTTCTGTCTGAGCTCTGCCTACTGAAAGCAACGTTAGCTAGAATAGTCAAAGCCAGTGCTCTGTTGTAGAACATCACAGTGAGGCCGGGCGCAGACACAAACCTAACACGATCGTTGAGCCGACGTACGGCTGCAGGGGCGTCCTGTCCAATCGATGCGTTGAAGGGTGCTCGGTGTCAGGTTCAGGCACCACCAGTGGCGTTACAAGGGGGGGGGGGGCGGGGGCGGCGGACCGCCCCGGGTGCAGCACTCAGGGGGAGTCGCGGCGGGCGACGAAAGCGGGGGGGGGGGGGGGGGAGTCGCGGCGGGCCACGCGAGAGCGGGGGGGGGGGGGGAGTCGCGGCGGGCCACGCGAGAGCGGGGGGGGGGGGGGAAGTCGCGGCGACCACGCGAGAGTGGGGGGGGGGGGGTCGTGGCGGGCAACCGCCTCGGGTGCCACTGACCCTCGTGACGCCACTGGGCACAACTGATGAGTTGGCATCATCCTAGTGGGATGACGTTCCATATAGGTCGAGAAGGCTGTTCGCAGGTTTTGGTTATTCTGTGTTGTGTTGCTTAGAGGTCATGAGCTCCTTTTTCTCATTGCCAAGTTTAGAATGGTCTAAAGCTCTACCGACGTGCCTTTACAAAATACCATAGCTTATACCTATAATTTATAGCAGACAAGAGCAACTGTGCGTGTGCGCTGTAAGTGTTAAGTATGAAAAGCCAACTCTCCCAAATCTCTCCCTAAAGAACCAGTTCGTATCACCCTACAGCGTAAGCTACAGGTCGCCACATCCAATCACGAGCAAACTAGAAACTCCGCGATTCCAAGAAGTGCGTGTCAGTGTGCTTATGTCGGAGCACTCATCCATGTGAGTTCTAGCTGGCTCGTGATTAAACCTGGCAGCGCGTAGTTTTTACTGTTTTACATCGTAGTATGAGATGCGGTGTAGATCCCGGAGCTGCTGTCCCGCTTCACCGGACATATATATAATATGCCAACAGCAGCGGACGTATATAATATCTTATTTCACGGCGTACTAATTTCCCAATCTGCGACACTCAAGTAAAATGGGCTGACAGCCATATATAGAACAAAAAAAGAAATTAACACATGCAGTTTGGAAGGAGAAATTTGATGAAATGTGTATTTTTATGGTCGGTTTTTCTCTGTGGAACGTCCATGCGTAACTATAATTCTCTAAATAGTTCTCCAAATAGCCCCCCCCCCCCCCCCCCGAAAAAAAAAGAAGAAAAACAACGTTAGGCTTAGACACGAATTAGAGACGACCGCGCGTTTTGCTGCTACCATGCATAGGAGGCAGCTACACCCTTAGCGCTCCAAACGACACAGATTAAAACCTCATATGACACAGCTTACCTGAGTATAGTAGAACACGCCGAAGTAATACTTTGACCGGTCTAATAAAACAATGACAAAACTATACACCGAAAGCTGAATACGGTTAAAAAGGCGCCATCTCCTTGACTTGTATCCTGTCTGTCGTCGAATTTACTAGGCCAGCTTTTTGTCAGTGCACAACTCAGACTTCGCAACATGTACCCGAATTGGAGTCTTCTGTTTTCTACTTAGATGGGAAATTTCTTGAGAGAAATTATTAACTTTCCCCAGCTCCCCAACCCCTACCACCCTCAACCAGTAAGATGAAAGGTGCAAACTTTCGTGTTCGGCATGTGAAGCAAAATGAAACGTGCACACGGTAGCACGTCTGCATTGAAATCTCTTGTACGAAATTCTTCTTCCAATATTCGATTGGTGCTCGCCATTGTTCGTTCCTTTTTCTATTTTTCCGCAGCTCCATCCATCTGCTCACCGCAGGAGTTACTGTCTTTGCAAGTTTCTTGAACCCAGCCAACATTGGTCCCGACACTTGCCGGCGGTGTTGTAATCTGCATTCGGCTTCAGAAACCTAGACACTACGTCGGGCCGATCGCACCGCGCTTTCCAAGCGTACGACCAAGTTGTCTGATGGGTCGTTTTTGTTACCACCTGCCGTCCAGCTGGCTCGAGAGCCCACAATGTGTCAGAGTGGGTCATCATGGACCATACTGGGAACAGTGCGTGTTTGCGCCTCCGCTTCAAGACATCGTTCCAAACAATCACTGCGAAACGTGGACTCATCCAGGAGAATCTTGGCTTTCTTGGTACCGTTCGGCCACAGCAACTATTTGGCCCGCTTCCCCTAGTTCAATTCTAGGGTTTCTGTGTGCTCTACTGAATTCCGCATTTTCGAAGTCCATCTCTACTCCTGGTCCATCCCAGTCGAAGGAGTGAGAAAACTCCAGCCGCATCTTCTTCGGCTGGAATACTTCACTCATTGCCGAGTATGTTGGCCATGCTACTACGCGCAGTCGGTACTAACGAAGATTTGCTCAAAGGAGCGACTTTCTGGCCGGAGGGAGGACAACTCTTGTCGCTGCAGTCGCGCAAACAGTGTGGGAACAAGATTGCCCGACGAGTACCAGCTTTGTGGCACGGGGGAGGGTCGGAAGACGGCAGCTGTTTACAAAGCGCGACATCAAACAACCACTGCCCTACTTTATGCTTTTGCCGGCCATACGTGACAGCATAGGTTGTCTTTTTTTCTGTATTTCCTTCTTCAAAACAGCGATATATATATATATATATGTTTTCTTATTCGCTGTATTAACGTCATTAATGGCCCAAGACGCAGAACTAAAAAGTATCATAAAAAGCGGTTATAGATCTAGTAAAAAAAAGAGAAAAAGAAAACAAAGAGTAAAACATTAATCTCATTGAATCTATCCAGGCCAAGGCTGTAAGGTGAATAGGTATGACCATAATTTTTCGCTCTCCTCGGCTGTTTCATCTCTGGGGCTGGAGCCTTTGTCTAGAAGGCGAACCGTTGATAAAAATAAAATGTTGCACAGAATTGTTAATGACGACTGTGGAATAGAGCGAAGTAAATATACAGGGTGTTTTTTTTTAACTGCACCAAATGTTTAAATAAGGGGTGAAAAGTTTAATGAATGCGGTTTTCACTGCGTGTTTATATGGCTCGGAGGACATAAGATGGGAATATAACCATCAATATTATCAGACTATTTAACTAAAATCCGTTAATTAACTTTTAATTTCTGTAATTAGGAGATATGTTTATGTTACGAACTTTGAGGCATTCATATACCAAGTCTGTTCCATTTTGTAGAATTCGCGTAACCAGCTTGTGTACCGCGATATTCGTTTACGAATTGTGCACTTTTATCCGGCTAATGTAGCAAAGTTCGGCTATAGCGGCCACCTTCGTGGGTTTGCCGAATTGAGTGAATAAAAAGTCGGATTAAGTAGAAAATTCGGGGGCAGATATCTTGGAAGGCAGGCACATTACGCGAATTCTACAAAATGGAACACTCTTGGCATATGACTGCCTCAAAGTTTGTAATATAAACATATATCCTAATTACAGTAATTAAAAAGTTAATTAACATATTCTGGTTAATTATTTTGATAATAGGGATGGTTATATTCCCATCTAATGTCCGCCAAGCCATATAGACACGCATTGAAAACCGCATTCATAAAACTGTTCCCCCTTTTATTTAAAAATTTGGTGCAGTTAAAAACACCTGGTATTTCATTTTCTACTAGTACACGCGCTAGACGATCTCATTCATTAAATATTGTTCCTTTTCAGTTCCATACTAACTGCTTTAAATATTCATTTTCTTCCACATAGTTTATGAAATTTGGAATAATCTTGATGGGAAAATACGTACTCTTTCCTATGGTGATTTTATTAGCTCTGTTTTTTTGCCTATTCTTTTCAGTAACGCATCACGTCATCGTTTTCATTTCTGTTATGTTCAAGGGCGTGCTGTATTGTTTGAATCCTAATTTGTTTTGGTATTTATTTCACTTCTGCAATGACCTCACAGAGGTCGCAGTATGTGTAAATAAATAAATAAATAAATAAATAAATAAAATAAACTGTCTGCCGATCACCCCCGAGATTGAGATGTGGGAACGGCCTGACCACTCGGTACATTCGCGACAGCGCAGCGCTGCGTGTCGAAATTGTAACACTCGGGACGTCAATCACTTCTGCGAATCCTTTTTAAGTGCCGACTGTACATTTTAAGTGCATCTGGATCCTATCATCTCTTGCATATACCTGAGTCAGTGATAGAAACGCGAGTTTACTTGTCGCCCCTACAGCCTGGAGTAATAATCAAATTACGTTCTCTTCAACTGCATCGTTGGCAACTGTGCTGCGTTGTTGGTGGGTTCGAAATTCCATCCTTTCGCCGTGTGTGCCAAAGGAGCTCGAAGTCAGCTAATGAATGGTCATCTGCAGCGCTCAGCGTGGGCTTCGCTCAGGAAAACTTGACAGCCCTCTTCCAAATCGCGTTCCCTCAAGAAATCGAACAACCCGATGAGTCGTGTTATTGGATCCTAGCAGCAAGATACAAGGATGTTGTTCACCTTTGCACGTTCTTCATTTCGACAGTTTTGTGATGATGGTTTAGACGAAATAAAGCCACTTTTTGTAATCCCTCAAACAAAAACCTAAAACAAACTTTCAAATTAGAAATCAACGTGCATGGCAACTTGCCTTATTCGACATTTCCAGCTGAATTTAGTGTACACTATTATTTCTTCTTTCGTTTGTAAACAAAAAAAGTATAACAAAGGGTGATGTTGATGGCATCGTGCATTTTAAAAGACCACTGAACCTAGAAAAATAATTTTTCTTGTACTTGTTAACGGTAGGAAAATCTAAAAATAAATGTTGGTCGAGAAAACATATTTTGGCCCAATATTTGTTATAATACGAATTTTCGGATTCGCGGGCGAAACCGAAACTGTATGCCTGTTGGATGATGATGATATTGTTTGTACCCAACTGTGTGCGCTCTAGGTTCGCTGGACCTCAAAGACGCTATCATCATCCCTCAGGGGTACAGTTTCGGTTTCGCCCGCTAATTGAAAATTTTGTACTGTACCATAAATATTAGACAATTTTCGACACACACTTATTTTTGAAACATGCGTGTCCTTACCAGGTAGGGAAAAATAATCTTCCTACTTTTAGTGTTTTCTTCTTTTAAAGAAAAGCCTGCCTTGATTTTTAAGCGTTGTTCAAGAATAAAGATTATTTTATTATTATTACTAGAGTATAGGCTTAGTATGCGCCATCAAATAACTTCTCGCACGAATTTCGATACCTGCCACAACCTTAATGTCCCCCGTGTTGGCACTGTTTACAGCAGAAAAAGAAGGAGGTCACAAGAAAAAGACAGGAACCACTGGTACGAAGAAACAGAGAAAAGCCATGGCCAAAAAACGCTAGAACTGTTCAAGGTCATTGAATCGGCACAGAATATGTCGTCTGTAAAATAATGAAGTTGAAAATAAAAGCTCAGCAATTGTAGGTGCGTGAAAGTTTACTATTAATCGCCGCGCTTCTGGCTACAATTCCGGTATTTATTTTTTTAATTTTTTTATGAATGGTGGAACGACATTAACTCGGACGGGAACGCGGATAAAAACTATGAAATATTATACAACATAAATAAGGCATCGTGTATGTGTGCTTTTGTTTTTGATCAATCGCAGTGGGTGAGCGAATACAAAATCAAAAACTAACTCCTTTTCGTGAAATATCGTGGCAAAAGAAGTGGCAACCCATAATGTATTGCTGTTTCTTCGCGGTAATGCTGCGCCAATAACAAGGTTTATTAAAAAAATACAAAAGTCACAGGCCCGCTTAAGCTTAGATCGCTTGTGGGCGTTAAAGTCGTATGATTTAAACATATACAAGACCTAGTCATAAATTGCACATAAACGCACAAAAATAACTTATATCATTAATGCCAGCATAAGGACAATTTGTTAAAAAATTATATGCAATACTCAAATTCTCTGACACTCCACAAGAAATGCAATAATATACACGACCATAAAACTCTGACACTCGACAAAATATAAAATTGGTAAACACCGCAAGGTGAAACACTGCGACAGCTGAGGTGCGAAGTCGGTGCCTCTAAGATGTAATTTCGCAGCGGATGGAGTGAATGGACGGTAAAGGTGCGAGCGCGCACCATAGAGTTCGCATAGGCGTTTCGTACTAAACCGAGTAACACGCCGGTTGAAAATTCCATAGCGTTTTTGTACCAATGAGGGTGCCTTAAGCAAAGAGAATTTCGTGAACCTGTTAAATCAATTTTATTGGTCACAAACTAGGACTGCCTTCTGGTAACTGAAGAACTGAAGATCACTTCGAAAATCGCGCGTCCTTGTTTGAAATCCATGGAAAGACTGAACTGCGCGTGTTATATATGCATGAACCGTTCCCTGTCGTTCGTCTGGCTGCGTGAACGTCTCATGCAGTGTTATTCGGACACACCGCCTTGTGCTCACTGAAGAACACTTCCCAAATCGCGCACTCAAGTTTCAAGCGTGTAGCTACACGTAATTTCACGCCCGTGTTTTCGCCGGCTTATCACCCACCTAGCTTTATTCGTTTTATCGCCCGAGATCCTTTCTGCCATAATAAGCGAAAACGCTTTGTTTTTATTGTTTCCATTATGAGCAGTCTCGTGATCATGTTTCTACGTGCCGCCATGGCGACATACTGTCACGTTGCGTCTGAATGTCACGTGACGTCAGTGGCAAGTGACGTCATGACATTCCGCGACTCACGGTGTCGCCTGACGTCATTAAGTCGCGTGGCGTCACTGTGCAACGTGACTCGACGTGACAATGTCACGTCATTGTGTCAGCTGACGACGCCAGGTAACAGGTGACGGGATGCGCGACGTGACGTCAAAGTCGTGTCGAGCTTCGTGACGTCAGCGGCGTGACGTCAATTTGGAATCTTTTGGCGGAGTGCCGGAAATGGCCCGCGTTCGATATGGAGCGCGGTCGACGGCGCCAAACCCGTGAAGTTTCCCACTAACTTCTATCGCAGTAATAAAAAAAAAAAGTTTAGAAACTGCAATCAAATGAAGTACTAAATTTAAAAACTGCAATGCAATAAAACATTAAAATTTGAAAAAAAACAAACTACTTGATATTCGTTGTGTCTCGACGACGCGAACATCCTCGTGGGCAGCGTGTATGAAAGGAAGCTCTGCAAGAGCCGGCGCTTTAGAGCCAGTAAAAAGCGAAGTTCGGGTCTCCTGCTTGCGGTCGCACATTTATTCTTTGACCCTGTTATTTTGCGACTCTCCGCTTCCTCCAAAGCAGGTCCTTGTCATCTCCCCTTCCACCTTGTTTCCTCGCCATATGTGCCAGCGCGCTCAATACCTTGTGGGGACGTTTATAACTCGTTTTTCTTGCGTGGAAAACTGTTGAACAGTTGGTTCAGCATCGGATTCTCAAACAAAGCACTGGAAGTGCTCGGTTCAAGACCGAGCACTACCGCGCTTTCTTCTATTTTTCTTTTTGTTTTTTTTCAATACGGGTGCATTTGCGCGGGGCATTTTTTCGTTACAGTAATCTGCGATAGAAAAGACTGCTAGGAGTTTGAGTTTTAACATGTTCTATGTGAATATAAAGGTGAATGTATGTATATCCAGAAAACAGATCCATCCGGTTTAGCCATTTAAAAGTTTTTTTTATTTGTGCCCATTATATTTTATTAGATTCTATATGTAGCGTATCATTTGCTTTGTCATTTACTCGTGTTCCCCTGGTCCACAATTTCCGAACAAACTATGATAAAGGAACAGAGTTTGACTGATAAAGTCGGAACGTTTTCTTTTGTTGAAGTCTTCCATTGATCCCGTGTACTGAATTTAGTGTCCTCTAAACTCTGGAATGCGGTAATTAAAATTGCCATCTGCGTTTTTTTTGTTTTCAACAATAAAGCCCGCTCTATTGAGACGTCGCAATTCATACTGCACGCCATCATATTATGAAGACGTGCCACATGGAAGCCATACAAATGAATGCGTCGAAAAATGACGACAATAATACTAATAAAGGAGGAAATTTGTTTTATTGTATATCCTCAATATCTTTAAATGTACTCGGTCATAATCAGAAAAACCTGTTAGTGGTCGGATAAAAGGGCATAAGATGGGGGTATATGAAGCGTTATAAAAAATCTACCTTGATATACGAGTCGACAAAGGGCTATGCGCATCAAAATCACCGGGTTAGTCAAAGGGGCAGTGCCGCCATAAAAACAAAATAAATGAGATCAGACTTAATATATTTAGGCATTTTTGAAGTTCTGTCCGTTGCACATGCCTATATTGGTCAATAGAATGTCGACTGCTTTTGTAACGCTTGTGACACGAATTTCGCAACTTTACAGCATTATCTTATTGAAAAAAAAAACCTTCATGCACCTATACGATTTATATCCGATAATACCGTATGAAATATCCATATGAAGTATTATTTGCATTTGTGTTTTCCAGTCAAGCACGCAAGGGTCAATGTGACGTTTGGCTACGGTCGTTTACTATAGTTTCTCAATGAAAAGACACATACACGACATTCTTTTCTTCCTCCTTTCCAGTTGTCGATCTTTCGATTAAATAGATCTAACACACAACACCGCAAATCCTTTTTTTTTCTCTTTTTATGTGGACAGTATGTGTATAAAGTAAGGAAAAATGTCTTCAATCGCTCAAAATTTTGAAGTCTCCTGATTAAGCCGTTTAAGGCTCGGTTTTTACTTCATATGGCTCTTTCGTGCGGTATCCTAAACACTGTTTTAGGCGTTACCGAAAAAGAGTAACGAAATACGTTACTCGTTACTTTCAAAATAAAGGAACGCGTAACAGACCTAAGTTACCTCAAAATAAAAGTAAATCGTTACCGTTACGTTATCGATAAAAAGTAACGCACTTTACTTGTGCGTTACTTTTTATTTATAAATTAAAATAACCGCAAGTTTCTTTTTTTTTTTTTGTCGACAGCTTTTTTTATTTTGCGACAAGGGATCTGGGCGCTGTGTTTTTTGCGAAAGTGGGGCCTTTTGGCGAGAAAAAGACCGGCAAATTTTAAAGGTATGTGGAATAAGTGAAGTAATTAATGACTTGGCGCCTATACTTCGTTTCTGCCTAAGCCCAGACGCAGCCAATGCTACGAACTAATGGGATCAATCAATCGGCGTCAAAAACGCAACTCACCGGACTTTTTTTCTTGTTGTTGTTTATGATTGGTTTGGCAATGATAGAACACGTACAGAAACACGACGAACACCATGATGGTGCCCTTTTGACGCTGTCCAATAGGCCCCATCCAGATTTGTGCCCGTTACTTTAAAAATGTAATGGAGGACAATTACAAGCTACCAAGCCTCAAATGTAATGAATTACCGTTACAAATTACATTCAGCTGAAAAGTAAGATACCACCTTACTCGTTACGTTACATAATACTTTCACGTTACTATAAGGAAACAAGAGAAACAATTTTGATGTTTTCAATAATGTTCCGCAACACTACTTTCCATTTCTCATATGCCCGCATTATAGTAGTCCACGTGAAAATAATGTGTTGTATTTAAGAGAAAGAAGGTAGGTGCACTCCGTTCACCTGTAAGCTGACGATGCAGCGAAAGCTGCCGAACCCGCCGTACCGCTAGCTTACTGTGACCGGAAACGATCCCTGGAATTCTGCAGACAACGCAAGTGTTGCGCATGCTCAGTAGCAATGTTTACCTACGCTGGGAGATTCAAAGGTAAGGAACCGATCTACGAAAGCTCCTTTTCAAACTGGCCTTTCAAGCGTGACTGCAACGTCTCAAGGCCCCTACACGCATTTTCGTTTGAGTGCGTTTGACTGCGCTGTTTCTAGAAACGGAAGCGAGTCACCGGCAGATCTGCGCTTCGCGTGAAGCGTGGAATCCAACTCAAGGAGTGGCTTGGTGCGTGACATACGAAGCAGGGATCTCCTGCTTTCTCGCAGCCACAACGCAGTCAAACGCACTGAAACGCAACTGTGTCCTTGGGCTTTCCAAGTTGCAGTTTCGTCCCTGTAGCTTAGACGCACTGTCAGCTTACGGATGAACGGCGGAGTATAGTTCCATGCAGTATCGAAAGATGCATAGGCGTGAGCGCTCGTTTTTCAGCTTTGGTTGAGCGGGTGGTCGCACGTTCATATTGCTCCAGTTTCTGTATTGGGTTCATATTTGTAAGAAAGTAACTAGTAATTAGTCTGTTACCATGTATTTTGTAACGAAATGACATTACACTACAAGTAACGGATTACTTCCCAAGTCTGGTCCCATCAGCTCGTAGCTTAGGCTGCTTCTGGGGTTAAGTTGAAACGAAGTAAAGAAACATGAAAAACATTTAAGTGGACTTTTTCCGGCTTTGAGATAATGGAACGGGTAACGTACGCTACCCGTTGCTCGAGATAGGCAACGCAAATACGTTACCCGTTACTGTTCTCAAAATGCAACAGATACGCTACTTACGTTACGGAAAAAAGTAACGTGTTATCCAAACACTAATAAGATATAAATCGTATGGGTGATTTTTCTTTTCAGCACGGAACGTTGGAAGTTTTTTGAACGCCATGCGGCTGCGACCAGAAGGTTTCATATGTGTCTAAAACTTGTCCACGTGAAAATTGGCTGGGTTGCTATGTTAAGTTGCGGCCTTGGAATGTTCAGGCAGTGCCCAATCTCTGTCGTGTGATATTCGCATATATAAATGTATGGGTCGTATTTTCCAAACTAATGGGCGCGTTTCTTTTTTTTTTTAATTTACGTTGGCGCGTTTTATACAGAATGATTTGTGCTTTTCTTTTTTTTTTTTTGCTTTGACTTTTGCATTTGAACGCGTTCGACGAGGGCAGTGGAGATAAAGGCTGCTAGCTTTAGGTCTACCCCTAATTTATCCAATCACAGCTAGGAGTTCTGATGTTCCGGAGCGCTCTCGTTTCCGCCTGTCCCTCAGTTTTTTGGCGCATAGATATATGTGGACTTGTCTATATTTTAGACGCGCCGACAGTAAATATATATATATATACAAATAATAGACTAAAACCCCGAGACTAAAAAGAGCAAGGAACGACACGATGCCCTCGTTCACCCTAGTTTTTTTTAGTATTTGTGTTTCAACCACCACCGGATCGATCGCGCCCCGACTTTCCGTTCGCCAATATACAGGTGTTTCTTTAGGCTTTACAAATATGTTTGTAAAATGCCGCGAAAGCTACACTAATGCGGCTTCTGGAGGTGAGTTATACGGTCAGGGTAACATAGTATAAAGGGCTAATCTTGACGATCAATCGGCTAATTAACTAAAATAATTTAATTAACGTTGTAATTATTAAAAATAAAAATCTGGTTTTAATTCAAAACTTGCTGAGCGTCATCGGAAAACACTAAATCGTTCACTACTAGAAAAACTTCGAGCGCATGGTAAGCATACTGGAGCGCTCAGGTTGCCACATGTGCAGCGGGAACAAGGCTACCGGTGCAATAACTCTTCCGGGTTGTTTTCCTTGTCTTACCATCCGCCTTTTCTCAACCCAGCCTTACGCCTGTTGCAGTATTGGTAAATATTGCGTAGTGCTTTTCAACAACGCTCAGCCAGTTTCTAATTGGTACTAAAAGTTTTTCACACAAAAAAAAAAGATACCGGCAATTTTTACATAATTATTCCACTTACCGTGACCATCAGCCACCTATATCATGTTCCCCCTGGCCATATAACTCCCCTGCAAAAGAGGCATTAGTGAGGCTGTTCACGGCTACATATAAAACATATCTGTTAAACTTAAAAACAAAGCACCATGTGTATGTGCGACTTGTACCAAAAAATACAACTTATTTACCAACTTTATTCTGAAAACCGCAATTTTAGGGGGGCTGCAAATTGAACGAAGGTGCGACTGGTGTATCGGAAAATGTGGTACTAGCACTATTTTCTGCGGCATTACCTTGTAACACCAGTGTCACCCTTATGTCCCTTATTACACCTTATGATAATACTGCCCCGATTCCAGGCGTCTGACGTAGTCCGAAGGGAGCCGAAGAGAGGAGCGGATTGCCCACACCCCCTCGACCCCGACCACCCTGAGAACGATGGGGCAAGTCCTTTGCTGAGTAGCGACCCGCAAATAGCTGAGGAATCTAGTGAACCCAAGAGCAGCACCTGTTCATTAGGAGATTGCTTTTGCATTTATGTCGCAAAGGCATGTTTTCATTGCTGCAAACGCATTTAACCCAAATGACCAACAGCCAAAAATTCTAGACACCCTGACCAACTTATAACCTCTTCCCTCTCTGTGTTCCCTCGAGTTGTGATGGGAAATAAAAGTTTGCGCTCAGTTCAGTTTGAACAAATGTGTAATTTTCTTCGTATTAATTTGATGTATAAAATTGCAACTCAGGACGCCCGTGAAATCGGCCTTTTAGTGGCAGTTGTATGAACGATATGATCCTAAATATCGGTTGTTTCAGCGAAAGATTTCAAAACTAAGCAGTTTGAGAAAGAAAACTGTTTTCGGAACGAACTGACAGCCTCGGCGGACGTCATTGATGGCAAACAAACATACTGTTTAGAAAAAATAGTTACACAGCCTTTACTCACCAAGTTTTAGTTAGTAAAAATAGACATTGTTTCCATTAGAAACATGCCGAGTCTCATCTGAAACCACTATATCAGAATTTTAGCACGACTTGAGATACGTGGGAAATGCTGGGAGCTCGAAAGTTACCGATCGTGCAACAGACGCAAGGCCGGCGTTTATTATTTTTTAAGCACTTTTGTTTTAGGAATTTTAGAAACTCTTTCCGGCAACACCCGTTTGCAGGGTGTTAGATTTGAAATTAAATAGATCTAGTAAAACAAAAGCCTTGATAGGTACACTAATGGAATCTGAGCAGGTGAGGTATACAGCCGGGGGGCATATCTATAAAGCGCTTATCATCACGATAAGTCGGACAATTTACTAAAATTTCTATATTTTATTAGTCATCTGAATTCTGGCTCCGCTAGCCTTGCGTATGCTGCACGGATGGAAACTTTAGTGCACCGACGCGCTTCTTGCGAGCTTCAAGACTTTCAAAAAGTGAGGGACTTGGGGTTTTAGATGACGCTCAGCAAGTTTGTAATTGGAAGCATATGTTGACTTTCTCAAATGCAAACGTTGGTACATTTTGGTTGAATGTTCGATTTACCCTGACGATTAGAGCCCTATACTATGTGCCCCTGATCGTATAATTCAACAGCACGGGCCGCTTTTGTGTACCTTTCATGACTTCTCTTTAGTTAAAAATTAAAATGAAGCGCTCTGTACAGTCCATAGTACTTTAACTTCATGGGACTTGGAGCGTACTGACTTGCTTCCAGTGCCATCGCGATATGAAATGTCCAACAATGTTTAAGACAATACCTGGAGGAGACGACTCTTGTTAGTATCTTGGCATGTATAGAATACAAACAACCTGAACCATTCCACCGGAACGCTTTCAAGCAGTTATATATATGGGCTGCAATGCGAAACACACAAAAACAGAGGAGAGCAATGCTGACAGTATGGAGAAAATAACGGCAGATTGCGGGTTTTGGGCCCCGATACTGTCACCCATGAACAAGGAGCTGAGCATCCGGCACGATGAACAAATTAGAGTTTACTAAGTACCGCTTCCATATTGTTTACCTAATCAGGTGGAGTTCCGCCGAAATGTTTACATTTAAGGCTATGAACACGAGGGACATAGCTAAATTTAACCCAGTTCCTGAATTTAAAATTCCGTCAAAGTGTTATACCCTTTTTAGTACCTATTAAGCTTAAATAGAAGCTGAAGCACTTTTTTCAAGAAATATGAATTAGGAGGAGACTTCCATAACTTTTTGTTCCGTGAATTCAGTTATCTCATTTATCTTGGGCAGAAGTAAACGTAAACCGCATTTATTTTGAAAAATACGTGCAGCGATTGCCTCCAGGCACGCGGCGATCCTACTCTGTCGCCTGTTATCTGTCCAGAGCGTCGTTAGGTCATCGGCGGCACCCCTGAGCCAGGTTAGTGGCGACTCCACTGATGACGTCACTTTCGCTAGTTTTCTCTCCGCTTTCGTGCTTTATTACCGTCGGCGCGCGACAACGGGCGGTGCTACGTCGAAACTTTAATCGGCTATTACGACGCTACTACTAATAATAAGATGGCAAAAAAACTTGAGACACGTATTTTTTAAGGTGTCTACAACTTTTACTGTTCGTTCGAATTCAAGGACCTCTTTAGCTTCCATTTAACCTTCCATTTAAAACGGAGCTATGAAAAAAATCTTTTTTATTAATATTAACGTTACCCCAACGTCTTTTTGTATATTTGAGTGAGTAACATTTCTGTTTGTAGGCAAAATTCATTAAACGTTTTTAGGTGGTTATCGTTAATTTTTTTCTTTTTTACTTACAACATCGATTAGACTGCGCTAAACTGACTTTTAGAAAACTACAAAAACGTTTGTTATGCAAACAAAGAAGTCGGCTCCCGTCAGGCGCTAGACTTGCCAAGCATAAAGTATGAGCCGATCAAGTTCGCAGAGCGCACCAATTGAACTTCGGCGACAAAAGTGCGGTGTCATAGAGTCGCGAGAGTCCAATCGGCTTGCTCCGTAACTTCGGTCCTAATCATTGTGTTCGACGAGTCTAGGACCCCTTGTACTATTGTTCCCCATGAGCTAGACACTCGTTTTCCGGAAAGTAGGACGACGGTTTGACATATCGGCCAGGACCGACATATCGGCTGTCCAAGAAGAAAGTGGAACTGGTCGTTTCTAAACATATCGGTATTTTGGTCTTAATTCCAGCCCCACAGTTCGTTCATTGTTCTTGTGTTCGTAACTGATTCATTCTTTTTGCGGGCAAGATATTTAGGATATGATAGCCTACAAAAAGAGATCTGATCGAAATACATCAAGAACCCATAAGTTAGGCCGCAGATTTTGTGGTGTATAAATGTTTATAAGGGAAATGGCCGGATTGTTTTGGTGTTTATCTATTTTTAAGATATCGGTATTTTTCGGTGAGGTACTCCGGAAGGACGCTAAAAATAATAATTGTCGGCAGAAAAAAACAACATGAAGCCCACACAATTTTGTTCTAGGAGGGGAGAGTTTCTTCGAAAACTGTCCTAGTGACAAACCCATACGTGTTTCAATATATTTTTGTACTGTATCAATATAGTCGCCAATCTGCACCTCTTTTATTTTGAACCGTATAAATGAACTATAACAGTGTGGATTTGCAATAGACAAATGTCTCGTTGTTTTTCTTGTCGGGAACGAGAAGACGTTCTTTGTAACGGATACAAAATATTCTTAGGATTAAACTCTGCACAGATTTCTTTGGACCACATATATATCCCACTGCTTCGTTTGTAATAACCGTTTGGACATCAAACGCACGCTATGCTGCCAGAACACATAAGAACACGTAAATATAAATATGAACATTTGTGGCATCCTGCCTCGAAGCATAATATACTTCAGTGGCAAAACCTGTTCTCGCAGCATGTAAGAATACACACATGTTTAAGGTGTTCACATTCTCAAAATCGTTAGAAAAAAGTGTGACGAGGAGCCTGTAATGTGATGCTCTCGTGCCACCGAAGCTTCGGAAACTTTTGCCTACGATCATTCGATTTTTCACCGTCTTCAATGACTGCGATGGGCGGCAGTCACCTTTCGTGTTGTTTTTTTATAAAATTTTCAAGGCGTGTACTAGCGTCAGCCTTTATGTGTGATCTGAAAAATGTTATCGCGTCATCATTAAATGCTGCACCTTAGGCCTTACTCGTATACAGGCTACTAGTCTTTCTGTGTTGCTGCGGTTCTTTTGAGACAGGATAAATTATAATAAGGATATTAATACTATACAGAAAGAAACTGATAAAGAGAGAAGGAAATGAGAGCACGCGGGGACATCAAAGAGCCCAGCTCTGATTGGAAGGAAAAGTGGGTAGACGCAAAGGCAGCTCGCCTTTTGTGTACCCACTAATGCTTCAAATCAGAGCTAAGGTCTCTGTCTTCCCCGCCTGCCATCATGTCCTCCTCTCCCTCAGTTTCTTTTCGTATAAACATACTGCTTTAATGTAGGAGCACATTTTGGGGATGCTCAAATTTTTTCTCTTGTGTGCCACTGTGTTTTACGTTCTTGCGTCTCAAACCAGGAGTACATGGTTAGGCCTTACTTCTGTTTCTATTTCCCCCACAAAGGTCGTAGAAGTGGATCCGTCTGACTGGAATGAAGACGACCGTGGCAACAACCTGCATGGTCTTTTAATGGTGGTAGTCTTTTCTCTGATTTTGATGCCGCGCCGTATTTTAGGCATCTGTCTCCGAATTACATTTTTTCTACTGAGGGTACCGAGGCACCTACTCCTTAAACTTCTTTGGCTCGTGACCCTCGGACCAGACGTAGTTATTGCCGCCCTCTTTGGGCTGTTTTTTATAGCTAACTAACTAAATACAGCCGCACACAATACTCATATATATTTTGCATGATTATTTCGTTAATTGTTCAAAATTTGAGGCATTTGATTACTTTGTACGTTTGTCATAAGGTACGTCGAAAGTTGGTTTCTGCAAAATCAACAGAATCCGAAGGAAAATAAAGTTTTGACACTAATACGGAAACACGGAAGTCTCACTCCCGACATGATAGTACTTACTCTACGTAAGGCACTCTTACGCGCATCTGTACTTGGGCCCCGGGGAACACTACACCGTCCACACTTTCAAAGCTTGGCGAAGGCTTTCTTAATCGCAAACTTGGTCGTTTTCAACCAACAGCGTAAGAAAACGCGTCCAGTGATCATAAGCCAAGAAAAAGCCCGCAGTTGGAAGTCATGGCAGCTGATGCTTTTCGTAATGTCTCCGATCATCAGGACACGTTACTGCAACCATGACATCAACGCAAACACATGCACTTTCGGCTACTGATGTTTTGTAAACCAGAGTGAACTACTTGGGCAGACTAAAAAGCAAAATAAATTTCTTTCGTTCTTGATCTTTTTGCTGTATGCTGGTGATTGTGTAGATAATGCATCCACTTATAAATATAAACGTGCAGTTGGACCGTAAAATCTTTAACGTTCCGTCGCAACAAAAAAAAAGTGCCTTACACGCGTCGTCAAGGCGGATGACGAAGACGAGTGCTTGTGAAAGTATGGCAGAGAGTGCGTGATTGAATTTTGCGTTGACCTCAAAAGTGTTGTAACTGCACTCTTTATATAGCCCGCGCTTATCGCCGTGTGAATTCGAGGTACGTCTTCAACCCGCAAGAACGAAAACAACTCCACAGAAGGAAACATTCGTTCATAGGATGAAGTGAACAAAGTCGTGGCTGAAAAGCTGAAAGTGATGTCACAAACATTTTATCTTTAACTTCTTTTTCTACATTATATTTGATATATTGAATTTGAATGCTGACCTTAAAAAGACAAATCAAAGCCAGCAGCTTACACAGCTAGGAACATAAAAATTTGGTCGTATTACTTATCAGTCGACCTCGTAGTTGTCCAAATGAGATCCCGTCACTGTTATTCTTTGCTTGTTTATAACTTAAGGTGCAGCATATTCTGATTACAAAAACGTTGTTAATTTTTGTCTGACCGTTAATTGTTTTTGGGGGGGAACGATAATTACAAACTGTTCATTCTGACTTGACTGCCAAGTTAATAAACGTCAAACAGCCAGTTTGCTCAATATTGTTACAATCCCTTCCTCCACTCCGGCCAAACACTTTATCTCAATCGAAAACGTATCATTTATTATTATTTGGAGTGCCTTTTTGACTTGTATTTAAACCCGATTTATACATAGTGTACATGAACTGTGTGCGCCTCACAAAATAGTGCATCTGTCAATCAAAAGTTTTTTTAAACACTTACGCAACCCGTAGGGACGTCGGAGCAAGTGGCGTAGTCAGGATTTTTTTCGGAGGAGGGGGTTGGGGGAAGGGGGTTGAGGTGGCTGGGGTGTCCAGAATTTGGAGAGGGGAGGGGGGTCAAAATGTATCTATAAGGTCGGCTGGATATCTTTTTTTTTTAGGGGAGGGGAAAGGACGGGGGGGGGGGGGGCTAGAGCCCCATAAGCGTCTCCCGTGGCTACGCCACTGGTCGGACCCGCTAAGGTGTCCTTTCAGAGCAGATGGACTGAATGAACGGTAAAGGTGCGAGCGCGCACCATAGTGTCCGCATAGGCGTTTGGTATTAAACCGTGTAACACACCGGACAAAAATTCTATAGCGTTTTGGAACCAATGAAAGTGTGTTAAATAGAGAGTATTTCAGCTCTCTGTGTAAGAGGGGAGTGTGCTTTCATACGTCACTTCGGTAGTTACACGTGCTTAACGAAAAGCACCGAATAAACCAGGGACAATGAAGAAGACAAGACGAAGTGCAGTTTTAAATGAAGGTTTATTGAAACAAACCCACATTATTAATACCTTCTTCCTGGCTGTTCGTTTAGAAAATAAAACTGTCACGTGCATTGATCTTTCCAGTTGATTTCTGATACAAAATGCATCGTAAAATTCTAAGGCCGTTTTATCTGCGTATCTCTCGAGAACTGTTGTTTTCGCCAATTCTAAGCCACATGGTCGCCTATCCCAGTGCACTGCGAGATCGCCCGGCGATCGAGGGCTGCTTTGCGGACCATGCATGTTATCCTGCTTGCGTGTAATCTTGTAATCAACGGCCCAATGGAATATTTTGGCGGGGTTCCGAAAATGGCCCTCGTCGATATGGAGCGCGGTCGACGGCGCGAAACAGCGAAATGTACCACGCAGCCGATTCTACAAGCGCGAGCATGTTGCCCTGAATAGTGCTTGCATTGCACGAGCGCACGTGTTTGGCAGCGACGCTGAAGGCCCGGTGTTCGCGCTTGTAGCATCGGCTGCTTCTGGACTTATGCATAAACGAAGTATTCGCAATGAGAAGCTCGCTAAGGGCGCCTCTGTTTTCTTCACTATGGGCAGTGCGCGTACTACCCACGCGGCTATGTTTTAATTTTCATAGTGCGTAGAAGCTTGGTATTGCACGTGCTTGCACCAGCAGAGGAAGTTGAAGTAACCTCAATCTGGGTTGTGAAAAAATTCCACCAGGCGGCGATACCCTAACTTCTCGCCGTGAAGAACAGCTATCGCTCTAATATCGCTGTAATAAAAGAGAAAACTCGGTGCGTTCAAAAAGAGGAACTAATGTTTATTTTAGTATCATAATAAAAAGCAAATATACTGCAGATAAAACACGTACAGACCGTAAAACAATTTGTTTTGTTTTTCGTTTGTCACAATCGCGTTTTCGTCATCCAGACATCCGGGCAACAATTGGCTCAAACGCATCGCGCCAGATTTGAAAAAAAAAAAAAAATGGCGTCTTTTGCAGTGATTGCAAGCTATTCACGCTTCTCCTCGAATGTTTTCAAAGATTTGTAACCAGTCTGGCATCATATGAGATTATGAGATACCTGATGCAAGATAAATTCAGTTACAAATAAAAATAAACGGGCCACGAGACGTTTCGCTTCACTGCATGACCATTCTGCTGTGAATTTGAGTTTATAGTTACACTCACTACATATACTTTTTTATTTTCTGCTGCGTGTAAGTAGCATGTTAATTAATCGTTAAATTTTGTTTTTCCGGACAACGTTTTGATGGTAAATGCAGTCAAGGCTGTGGGTACACGCGCAATTTGGCAGCTCATTAAGGCTACGTATGTGCACCCATCACATATAAATTCTCACAAGAAGTCACCAAACAGAACGCCGCAAAGACCATTTGCCGTGTAAGTGACGAAATTACAGAATTCCTAAGTTCAAAATAAACTAAAACGTGCAGTTTTGTGAGCAGCTACCTGTTAAATTCGTCAAAAATAAAATTTGTCACAGAAAAGAAAAAGGACGGGGGGGGGAGGACCCGTTGGTTAGTGTTAACCTATAGGCCGCCCATGCCCCTGTCCTCGCAAAAACAGTAAGTTGTCCCCCTAAGCCACGCACGCATTTTTTTTTCATTATTGTCTACGCCACGACAGGTGCGGAGTAACAATACCTATGATTATAATGCAGTTAAATGCAAAGATGCAAGCGAGCTGGACAAGAATGACCAAAGTAATCTCTGGAGAGAGAGAACAAGAGGGACAAAGGACAAACACGAATCTCCAAACACAGCCAGGTGACTGTGTTTGGAGATTTGGAGATTTGATTGGAAATCCCTTATACAGGAATTATTTTTGTCATTCGTCGTTCGTCACCAATACCTACTTTTGTATCGGTCTAATTGCGTATTTTTTTGCAGCACTAAGTATACAATGGAGTATGGGGAGTTTTAAAATAATTTTTCGGTTGCAATATTTCTAGTTGTCCTAAGCTTCGAACATCTGTTCTGAACTGCCCTCGCACTTCTGCGTCATCAAAGTTCAGGCTAGAAGAGTGCAGTGAAAGTGACACGAACTCTACACTATGCACCGTTTCACACTAAGTCCGACTGCAGTCATGGCAGTCGTCTTGTTGTTTGTGCGTTTGCTTTGAGAAACTAAACTAACCACGGGCGCACAAAAAGAAAATAAAGAAGAGCAAACAATCACGACGCATTCACTTTTAACAGAGATGTTTCACGGGCGATGGCAAGCGTACAAAAGGGACGATCGCCATGACAGCACACTTTTAACGCTGCTGTCGGGCTTCATGTGAAACGGCGTTAGCTGCTCTTGGAATTCATGTGAAACAGAACATGGTTTGTCGAGATGCATCTAAACCTCGATGAGCAAGTTCTCAGTCCAATCAAAATCCTGTCTGGAGTTCTTGGATGCTAGGATTGAAAAATGGTCTTGCTTTCCTGTATCATTTTTTCTTCAGGAGGAAGCGACGAGCGGGCAGCTGTGTCAAGTATGGACAAACTTAAACGAATATCCCGAAATTTTCGCTGGATGCTCTATAGTTTAAGCAAACAATAAAGTTGGACGCTCAGCTATATACAGTTTCATTGTGGCTACTGTTTGTTTCTTCATGCTCGCTCACACTTTTCACATAACTTGAAGAGGAACTTCAAGAGTAAATCAATTTACTCGAGGATTTTCAAGTCTCTAACGCTCTCGTAATTTTTCCAACGGACAACCAACATTGCTGAATAATAGCGCTGAATCCTAAATGGAGCTATCTGAATTTTAGCGGATAAAATAAACACATTTGACTGTCAAGAAAAGCTAACTTTTGTAGAGTTTCGGATAATTGGAGAAGTATTCATGTTTTACCTTTAGTATACAGGGTGTTTGTTCACATTCGAACCGATTTATTACACACAAAAAAAAACCTAAAACGTACAGTAATGCTGTTTGTGCAGGTGAGTTATATGACAAAAGCGCCATTATATAGGCAGCTAATCTTCATAATGAGTCAGCTCACTGGAATTTCGTAATTTTTTTTAATTCATGAATTTAATTCATATGGTTTTAATTACAAACCTGCTGAGCCTCATCGAAAACCACCATATCAGTCATTTTACAGTGGAGCTGTTAAGGGCTAGTTTCCCCAGGATCGTGTCCCCCGCAAAGAAATGAAGACACCAAACTCTGGACACCTACTCGCCATCTATGAGCGACGGCGGCAAGCCACGTATCTGCATGGTTGCCGCCGTCGCTCATAGATGGCGGCAGCCTTTCCACTCTGGCTTGCCCACTTGCGGCCGGCCGTTACTTTTCATTGTACAGCTCCGCTGGTCTTCCTTCGTCACCACAGTGGAAAGGCTGAAAGTTTTTTACGACTTGAAGCACGTGGGAACCTCAATGGTGCACCAAAGTTACCACGCGTGCTGCAGGCGCAAAGCTAGCAATGAGGAACCGCGGATGATCAGATTATCGTCCGCGTTTCCCCATGGCTAGCCTTGCGCCTGCTGCAAGAATGATAACTTTTGTTCACCCCCGTGTTTCCCACGTGCTTCAAATCGTCCTAAAATTGACTCATGAAGCGGTTTCGACGCTCAGCGACTTTCTAATTATAACCATATGTGTATTTTCAAAAATTAAAAAAAAAGTAATGGAGACATTTTTTTTGCTAATTATCCGATTTATTGTGAAGGTTAGCCGCTTATATAATGTCCCCCTGGCTGTATAGCTCACCTGCAGAAACCGCATTAGTGTACCATTTATAGATTCTTCGTGAGATATCTGTTCAAATTAAAATTAAACTCCCTGCACAGTTTTGTTGTGCTTCGCGTCTTCAAGTCGGCAACCGAAAAATAATGAGGATATATAGTTGTGCCCTCGGATTAAACTGTAAGTAATAGTACGTCATAATTGACTATAAAAATGTGGTTCTGGCAATGTTGGAAACCTATTTTTTATTTTAATTTCTTTAGGTCAACGCCGCTATATGAGATGTCAATAAGCACGTTGCTTTCCCGAAACATTCAATTGGTTACTTTCGTCTCTCTATAGCGGCGAGGAGAGAATTTTTCCCCGACTCGCCCCGCTCGCCCTGTGGAGGCTGTGACGACGCTAGCTGTCGGCGCGCTCGTTTCTATTTAATTTTTTTTGGCGTGTTTTTCGTAGGAAGTGTAAATTTTTATATGTGGCTTTATTGAGGTATGGCCTGTAGCTGCAGGCGAAACTTCAACCAACATTTTAAGCATGGTTGACAGGGCAGGCAACGCATGAATCACAGCTGGTATATGAAAATAAAGAAATATGGCCACAATTGCAGGAGCATCACTATAGATTTACATCTCACACAATAAATGCTGCTGATGGTCTTAATGAATTGGCAGGTTATGTATACTATTTTTTTTGTATCTCTGTTTTTAAACAAGATCGCCGAAGCAGAAAAGCTGCATGCTGCTCGAGCAACATGCTAAATACAGTCTGGGCCATGGGAGAGAATCACAAGTAAGACAGCCCAAGTGCAGGGGCAAAGTAAAAAAACAAGGAACATTTATTATATACATTGCTCGCATTTGACCTTTGCTGGATTCGGATAGTATTTCAATGGACTACACGGGTGGTATCTGTGGACTTGTTTATATCAACCCTCAAGTAATGTATAACAAACGTAAGCGAAGGTGTCTAGCTCGTTATTAGTCCCTTAAGCCCTAAAATTGAGATTTTACTTAAATCGAATTGTCCTGAAGCTAAAATACCAGAAGTTTTTCGCACGCAGACTGTCACCCTTCACAGGTTCCACATTTTCTGCTACTAGTGCTGCATCTACCACTGGACAGACGTTCGAATGCTTGCTTTTACTCCTGTTTTCCTCTGTTGTCAGAGAGTCCAGCTGTAGGGAGTTTGGAGGCTGAGGAAGCTTTTGGGGACCTGCAGCAGTGTCTCTTTTAATTGGAAATAAATGACAATTCAAACTAAACGGTGTATTTTCCGAATACCCAAGGCTGGAATAAAGAATGTCAGGAAAAAGTATAAAGATTCCAAATTACGGTACTATTGCTGTGCATATTTTGGGCAGTTCAATACATATCATACAGGCAACTGGGGGCAATTCGGCCGTTTTTGCTGCTACCATACAAACTAATTTCCAGTAATTATGCATCTTCTAAGAAATATGCCTGCATAGGTGTATAAACTATATAATTAATTCACGAAGAAGCTACATTTATGTAAAACAACCCTGTTCCACGAGCACTTCAAAGATCATCAGACGCAGGGCCTTTAAAACATCTGCGAACCAGCGCATGCAGAGTGGCAGCGCAGAGTCGGGGTCGCGAGCTAATTTGCCGACCACCCAAAGGCCCATGATATAAATGCCACTTCAAATGCCTTGAAAGCGGGATGTAATATGAAAATATCAAACACCCCAAGTGGCACCCAATGTCGTGCGAACGTTCCCTGGGTGTTCTGAATGTTGAAGGAACGTTAAAACACCATTCGGAACGTTCTAGAAACGTTCGTATGCGAACATTACCTACAAGGTAAGCTGCTCAACATTCTAGGAACGTTCGTTGGCGAACATTCTTATGCACAATGTTCGCGGAACATTCGCCTTTGAACATTCATATATGCGCAGCGTTATTTGAATGTTCGCTTGGAACATTCCCAGAATTTTCGCAGGTGAAGCCAACTTTACGGAGCTCTCACGCAGCCTGTGGTTCGAAACACCATCCACTATCTTTGTGCCAAAAATATGCAAATTAAGTGGTGTTTCTGGAAACTTAGCATAAGGGATCAGTTTTACCTTGTATGAGTCTACCGAAAAAATGTGATATAAAGTGTAGGAGAAAGGCAATGGTTTTCAAAACTTGATAATGAACTTGGCACTCACAGAGTATGTAGATGTGCAGTTTTGAATAGACCCGATTTTTATCATGTGGGGTTCAAAACTTTGAAAACGGCTATATACTGCAGTTGAATGTGGGATGTAATGTGTATCTGTTCTTAAGCTCGGAGTGAGTAATCGGTTTTGCATGCAGCACCTTTCGAATGAAATAACTTGACAAGTGTTAGATAGGAGTAAATTGTCGTTAGTACACGCTCAGGCTAGAGCGCCAGGAAAGCGGGAATATTGTTCCTGCGCCTTGTAAAATATATATCGATTAAAAAATATTGATCTTCCTGTGAGGAGCTTTACCACATGGCTCATTGGTGCTGCGGCGATATGTTTCGGTGGCGCCCTCGTTTGGTTACCTTTCATGACGTCATTACCTTGTGAACAACAAGTTCGATGGTGTTTCGTGGAAGCCTGTAATCAAAGCGCTCTCCGTTTAAATTGATTGAAGTTCTGACATTCCTCTTACTTCCGCCGATGATACATCCTTTGATGACGTCATAGTCTGCATTCGGCCAATTGTGGTTTTTTTTCTTTTCTTCAGAATAGATACCTGCAACTACCATACGCATTATTCCATTAATGTTGATTTACTGTTCTGAGAATGTTCTGCAAACATTAGTCTGCTTTTGGAAACATTCTTAGAATGTTGTGAATGTTTATTCAATGTTCTTTCAACGTTCTGCGAACATTTCGTGGAGAATGTTCCCCAGATGTGATGGATAAGTCTCTATGCTACGTTCTAAGAACGTTTAGAGAACGTTCTCAGATACATTCGCAAACGTTCCGAGAACGTTGCAAATGTTCTTGCTAATGTTCTTGGAATGTTCTTAGAATGTTTCTGTGCTACTTGGGTACAAAACAATAGTAAAAACGATACCCCCCCCCAAAAAAAAAAAAGATCCAGTGTCTTGTTTAAAAACACATTTAGAAAATAAAATAAATTCTAAAAACACGCAAAAAAGACCGGTGCAAAATCCGCTTCTTTTCTTTATTAGCTACATTTCAACTGCAACAATAACACGCCTACAGCACCATAACTTCAAGACACAATCCGCGCCGTGGTTCGATAATTTAACAAACACCTCAGCAGAGAAAATAAATAAAAAAGTCAAGATATGGTTATTGTGCAACGAACTTTGGTGTGGCCTGATGCTTTTATAGCAGCATGCTGGCGCCGTTGGGCGGTGGACTTGTTACCACTTAGATTTATTCAGACTTGTTTGTACCTGTTACTTGTAATCGACTACGTTTTGAAGTAATTTTGTAATAATGTAGTTACATATAATATGAAGTAGTCACAAAAGTAATCTGTTTAATCTAGAATGTAAAAAAATGTATTTGAAACATTTACCATTTCCGCTCCTCTTCCTTCCTACCAAGGAATGGTCAAACCAATCGTCCAACAACGAGACAGTCCACCGGATTTAGAAGATGAGTAATTTGTAATCCGGTGATTCTAATTCAATAATGAACAGTGCGATATGCCCGTTTTCAAACCGGCAGAAAGATATGCCGATTTGAAGATCTGAATCCCAGAAATAATGGCTAGTTCTTGAAGTAACGGTCAATTACTTTGCTTCTTAAGTAATCAAGTAATCTTCTTGAATACTTCTTACCCAAGATTAATAATAATTGTTAACGATTAATCTTTTTAGAGTAATGTGCGCAAGAATGCATTTATTTATTGACGTTCGTAACATTCTGACTGCAGAGATGCGGTCAGAGTGTGGAGGGCACACCACCAGAAGTCAAACCGTCGAATGCATCCGTACCCTCGCAAGAGACCTGGAACAGGCAAGCTATAGGATCGCCACCTCATGGACACCCGGCCATCAAAGGATACCAGGGAACGACAGGGTGCACACAGCAGCGCGGAAGAGCACAAGTGAAATCTCCGACACTTGCGACTCGCCCTTCTCGAAAACTGCGAACACAGAAAAGACTATCAAGACTGAAAGGAGACTTGCAAACTTGCCAAACAAGAAAGAAGAGCCGTACTCGCCGACCTTTTACCTAAAGACTCGGACCCTGACTGCTACGGCCGCTAGGCTCTCGTCAGACTTGGGCGAATTCGGACAAACAACGCAGTAAGTCCCGCACGTCAAGCGGTCTTCAGTGCGACGTGCTCAGACCCGGATTCAACTTCGAAGCCCAAGCTCTCCTCGAACATGACGCTTCCGTCGAACGCCTTAACAAACTCAAGCCCTCCTCCGCAATAAAGTGGACTCACCCAGGTGGCTTTCCAGAACGTCAGAAAAGAAAACTGAACTCTTTACTTGTATACATCACAGAGGGGCAGGTCTCTACGACTATGAGCCGTATTTAGAATATCGTCACCACGGGTTAATTCAAGTGACAACCGAAAGATTGTGATACCCCAGACCATACACCTTTGGTCGAACCGCGCGCCCATGTGCGGCGAACTATACTCTCCAGCCAAGACGTTCGCTGTTTGTCGTACAATGTTCCCAAGCGCCTCTTACAAAAGAGAAGTATATATATTAGGGAATTTATAAAATAAAAAAAAATAAAAAAACAGAACGAACCTTCATTGTCTTTGGAAACGTTTTTAGGACGTGCTACGTGGCTAGTTTCATCCTAGTCACAACCAAACGAAAAATATAAACGCTCCTAAAGAATGCATATGGGAGAGACGTCAGGAGCCGCATGGCCATCGCATCAACGATGGCTGCGCTCGAGGCAGCGCTTGCTTCCACGACGTGCTGGAATAAAGGCTGCGATTCGTTACAAAGTCAGTTCTAACTCTACACATGCCCAATCCTACAATATTTGATGCCACGATTGTGTGTGAATACCTCCCCTGCTTTTCGAAACAGTAAGTACGTCGCTAACGTACGCTAACGTCGGCCATCGGCGATGCAGCAGACGCCGCCCTTAGCCGACCTCAACATGGCGTAAACGTTACGCAGCGCCAGCATCGGTCACAATGGCAGCGCAGAGGAGGCTTTCTTACAAACGTGTATTGTCGCCAAATTTCACCATAAAAAATCTACAAAAAACAACATCTACTCTTTTGAAATTGCACTGCGAAACAAAAGCTGCTTGGTCCGTGGCGTTGCGTGCGACTATCGACCAACACCCTTTGTATAAACGAGCCCGCGTCTGCCCGCAACGGGTGTGGGCAGTGCGCGTGCGCAGAGACCATAATCGCACGAGGCAAAACATCTGCGCATGCGCAGTGCAGACAGCAGCGCCACCGCAGGGGCGTGACGTCAGAACGACCCGACGGAGCCTAACCGGAGCCGATCCTGCAGCGCTAAAAGTGCACCGTCACAGCGGATCGTCGATGTTGTGCGTTTGCGCGCAATCGCCGACTAAACCGATCACCCACAATGAATCACACATGCTCATACACCGTATACAAAAGACGGTCTGCAAACACGAATCACCGCGCATTATCCGTGGTTCAAATGCCGCGTTCCACATTTCCCCTTGAACCCATTGCCATATGCGGCATTCGAAGCACGGATCTCGCGCTGACTCGCGTTCCAAAATCTGTACGCGTACTGTCTTGTGTATGATGTATTAAGCGGTGTGACCCCGGCTTAAGTGGCATTGGGTCGGGTGACGTGGTGCGACGTCGCAGGTGGCGTGATACGACGTGACGAGTGACAAACGCAAATGACGTGATGCTAGGATAGATGGAAGGATGGACGGATTCCGTTGACCTCTTTTGATTCGGCGGTGGCTTACGCCCCCCCCCCCATAGACGCTATGAACACGCGCCAGATTGAGCCGCCACTACCCACCTTCCCTTGGGTTACCGAGATGCCGAGCCACTGAAGCGTTCGTGGACGAGCCTCCGCAAAGGTCTATGCCAGGAGAAGGACAGAGTAGCGCCTAAAGTGGCCATGGCCTGTCCTGCTGTGGTAATGATGAAGTGAAGCGAACGGAATAAGAGGAAACAAAAACTGAAGGTCGGTTATGGTGGCGCCCATGCACAGCTGCCTGAAAGCGTCTATAGCCGCAGCTTTGAATTTCAACGATGAACATCCGATTAAATTTTGAAATAATTAACAATGATCAAAAATTTTACTATCACGACGTCACAGCCACTGTGACCATCTAGAGTGCACTACACGAGACTCATACACACTGTGTTTGTTGAATGCCGATAAAAGCAGAGTCTCAAAGCTGGGGCGTAGTTCTGTGGAAACGCGTCCGCGTCAAACGCAGCGAACCAGGATCGAATCCTGGGAAGAGCGCGGCGGTGGCCCACCTTTTCTCAGCATTTGACGATGTCGACGACGGACGCCCTACGCCATACTACTACAACACGACAACGGACGCCATTTCCAGTGATGTGGAGAACCCACAAATTCCAGACAGTTGCGTTGCTTGCGTTCAGAGCGACGGGAATGACAGCGACGCCGAAGTCACCGTGACAACATGGTCCTCGTACGAAACGTGGCAAAACAACTGCAAGTGGTACCTTTGTGAAGCAATAATGAGTTCCGGTCGTTGCTGTCGTTTTTTCTCGCCGTAAACGTCACCGCCACAAAATGTGTGAACTGAGCCTTAACGACTATCGCTCCAAAACATGGCGGCGTGTTGCTGACGTTGCCACTTACACCTGCTTGACACGCGATTGAACCCGCGCTCTGATCATCAACACCTGCGGGTTCAATGACGAGAAAGCACATCCTAAAGCAATGCTGAACGCGGATATTTTCTTTTTTTTTAGTTTCGGAGTGTCAAGACGTTGCCGGCCTATTCGAAGAGGTCCGAGCGGGCAGAGCCAGTTAAGCTTCACTATATGCGACGCAACGCGGGCGTTGTCGCTGGTGGCGCTGCCAACCAACTTTTGTGTCAGGGCAGCGAGCGCCATTAGGTATCGCACGCCTCCAATTTATAATTGAAACCGACAGAAGCAAGCGGGAGTCATCTCCGTCGTGCCGCCGCCAGCCACTTAAATTAGGATATTAAAAAAGTGTTGAACACATCGATGATTAATCATGTTGAATTAAGGAGAGACTGGGGTAGAAGAGAAACATCTAAGCGTACAGGGGACGGAAAATAGACGAAACGGCGTGTCGATAATGATAGTTTGATTACGTGTTGGACTGACAAGAAACCGCGTTCACACGGAATAATGCATCAACGCGTTTAAAGGCAAACGCCTCTGCAGAAAATCTGAGCGGGCTCGCGTATAGGGACTATTCACTGGACGCCATATTTGAGGGCGCTGTTCACAGCACATGTTCAGAACGCGCTAACATTAATAGGCTGATAAGACCGGCAACCTTGAAGGCGTGCAACGCACGTTGCAAAAGGACTGTGGAAACTCAACATCAGCACGCGCTCATCATTCGCGCACACGGGTATGGCCGCCAGTGATTACTCCCTATACCTACTACGTGCCTCGGGTTCAACAAGAGGTGGGTACAAGACACTCAACTCTCCGACATTTATTTCACTTTGATCCAAAACTTAGGAATGCACATAAATGTGTCGTTAAGGACACCGAGCATTTTCTTGTCTGTAGCGTTCATTTTTAGGCACTATCCTTGACGGCTTGGCAACTCTCGAAACTCACTGATGGCAACAACTCGCAACAAGTCTTGGACTTCGGACTGAAAAAGCGCTTCATTTTCAAGCGCACACCTACGACGAAGATGTGAAAGGTAATATTTGTTTTCGTTAATTATAAATACCTTATTTAGATAAGCGATCGTAAAGAATGAATCCAACTGACGTATATGGACGGCTGTGGTTCTGACCATTGGACTAGCATCACTAAAAAAAATACCGGCTGCGTTGAAAAAAAACAACAAACGTACCGTTTATTTACTCTAGGACGGACTGTATAGACTCTCACACGTACGACATCCAGGCGCCGCCATCTTCTTGCTGATGTGATTAAACAATACCACGTAGAAGGAGGTCTGCGAATGACGTCATCGTTAGTGAATCATCCGACCCCAACATAGTGGCAAAGACACTGAAGCTTGACGAGAGACGTCGCAAAGCGGCAGACACGTCCGTGTTGGCGTCACTGCGTGGATTCACTAGTGATAGCTAGATATACCGGGTGTCTCAAATAGCGGCCAGGCTCTTTGAATCGACCGCAAGAATCGGTTTCTTAACCTATCGTGCTACGATTTTGTGCAGCGTTGCCCCCAAATGGTGCATTTGTGCTATAAAAATTTCAAAAGCGAACTTACCTAAGAAAAAAAGTAAAGAATGAAAAAGTTAACTCCTACGGAAACGCTGCGAAGCCACCGGTCTTCAAACAATAGCGTGCCCTATTGTTTGAACACCGGTAGCCTCGCTGCGTTTCCATAAAAATTAAGATTTTTCATTTTTTACTTTTTTTTTTCAGGTAAGTTCGCTTTTGGAACTTTTATAGCATAAATGCGCCACCTGTGGGCAATGCTGCACAAAATCGTTGCACGCTGGGTTAAGAAACTGATTTTTAAGGTATATTTAAAGAGCCTGGTCGTTATTTGAGACACCGGGTATAACTACATTAAATAAATGTTAGGAAACAAAAAAGGAACACTGACCAGGTGGCGCAAGCCGCCGCACGATTCAAAGGGTTTAGCCAAATCCATGCAGGGATGACGTTTAAGGGGGAGGGGGAGGCGCATGCCTCGTCTTCGTGCTATTAAGTTAGATCGACTGATACTCAAGCTCTCAAGCCCAGCTAAAGCGTGCCCACGGTTGTCAGACGCGTTCAAATACCGTAAATTCCCCCGAAAGATGAGCACCCCCGAAAGGTAGCCCACCCCTATTGTTGGCTTGAATTGCTATTTACTTTTAAACACCGAAAAATAGCCCACTCCTAGTAATCGGAGTGTTGGGATGAATGATGACATCGGAGTGAATGCGTCTAGTTAGCTATGGCGGGATATAAGCGAGCATTGCTGACTGGGATGTTGTCATCTTTGCTTTATAGCCCTGCCGCGATAACAAATTTGGCAGGGACACATATCTTAAAATAGCATTTTTTGAGACTTTTCTTGATCGAACACCGAAAGTTAACCCACTCATTATTTTCACCCATTTTTTCTCGATTTTAGGTGGGCTATCTCTCGGGATATTACGATAAAGCATTTTCTACCCACCGTGGCCAGACTAACTTCTGAAGAGTGGCTATTTTCCAAAGTCTACAGAGTCTTACGATGAAGTAAGTCGCACAGCAAAGTCGAGGAGAATGAGCGTGATATAACGGAGTTCTGCTTCGGGAATCGCCGCGTATTTAGAAAAGGGCGCATTTGTACTTTTACTCGGTGCTTTCGAGGAGGCAATTGCAACGAAGCGATACAAAAATTAAGCAAAGAAAAAGTTTGTTTTCTTTTTTTACGAGAGAATTACACATACGCTACGAAATCACGGACGTCACGTATAAAGCTGCGGCAATAGAGAGTTTTCGTAGACCGCGTTTCTCCATCCGCTAAGCCCTCCGCAACGAAGAAGCCGCTACTGCACCTGCGCGCCGATGGCCTTGACTGTAGAGTTCCGGGTATCGTAGCAGGTTGAGAAGAGCTTCGCGGGACGGCCAAAACGATCTACGAAGACTCCCTATTATGAGCTGGTGCAGCCGAGTTCAGGCAATATACCTCCTAGAAGGCCAATCAAGCCGCGTCCAAAGCGCAAGTCACTGGGTCTTTTCTTCTTATGATTGGTTCAACGATGATGGAACACGTACAGAAACATAAAGGGCACATTAATCGTGCGCTTTTGATGTTGTCTGCGTGAGTCTCCGGAGCTCGTGGCTTCGGCTGCGTCTGGGCTAAATATGAAACGAAGTATAGTGGGTGCACGCCTAGCCTGCGTCATCGTCACCGCCAGCGCGTCTTGCAGCCTCTCACAATGCGGACGCTGCAAAGTGGCACACGTGACGACGACCGAGACGCGCGTCTGCCGCTTGGTGGCTTCTTGTCGGTATTGCTTCAGGCGGCACAAAGTTTATGCGAGGAGCACATGTTAAGCCGTTGAAAAAGAGGGCGCGTGATATACCGGCATAGTTTCTATTGTCGCAATGTGTCAGTCGCTTTGATGGCTTAGCAGGCCGGTGGCACCCCATGCGGGATTTTACCCATTTCGGCTAGCGCTAGACTGGGCCAGCTCATAATGTCGTGAATAACAGGCTGAAGTTCAGCTAGCTGCTACATAGGTATTGCAAAAGTAAACGGTCAGCTAGAACGATAGGGACACAACACACAGACAGGGAGAAACAGACCTACAGAGCGCTGACTATCAACTAAGACTTTATATTTCTTCTTCATCACTTTGACTCAGATTCCCACCTAAAGCAATGCCAATGAATCACTTAAATCCTTACATTACACTACTAAATTAAAATACTAACTGAAAATGAAAATAAAAATGAAATAAATTAATTAATTACATTAAATTACTAAATTTGGTCACTAACACCTCCCTGACCCAACCCACAACCGCCACCGACACATATCCCTCTTATTCCCTTTCACGGAGCCGTGCCACACTGCAAAAACTGCCCTTCTTTCTTGCTGACTGTGATGGAGCAAAGCGCCGATGACTGCGTGAGCATGCCCCCCATCACGGTCAGCAAGAAAGAATTAAAGGCAGTTTTTGCAGTGTGGCACGGCCCTGTGAAAGGGAATAAGAGGAATATGTGTCGGCGGTGGTTGGGGGTTGGGTCAGGGAGGTGTTAGTGACCAAATTTAGTAATTTAATGTAATTAATTAATTTATTTTATTTCTATTTTCATTTTCATTTAGTATTTTAATTTGAGTAGTGTAATGTAAGGATTTAGGGTGATTCATTGGCACTACTTTAGGTGGGAATCTTTGAGTCAAAGTGATGGAGAAGAAATATAAAGTCTTAGTTGATAGTCAGCGCTGTGTATGTCTCTGTTTCTCCCTGTCTGTGTGTTGTGTCCCTATCGTTCTAGCTGACCGTTTACTTTTGTCTAATGTCGTGTACTGTTTGTTACGCGTATAGCCGGGGTCAATAGCGTATATCGCAACTTTTCGCCAATGTTTGATTACATTTCTGTTTGATGAGCCGACAGACATGAGTCATTGCATTTTATTTTGTTCGTAACACATTGTTACAGCTTTTGCCAATCGGAGTGTATGTTTGATATTTGAACTTTTTGACGCATCTTTTTTGTTTTGTCATTTGTTTTATTTTTGTTTGCTTTACCTCTCCCCTCTACATTGCTTCGGCGCTCGAGGGTATGTACAATAAATAAATAAATGCGCACGCCGTATGTTCCTATTAAAACATTGCCGAACTAAGGTTTCGATATAGTTTTTTTCTTCTCAATATTACATTTTCCGGGTCTTCCGCACGGCAAAGCTGAGGTGCGATGCGAGTTTTTTTATTTTTATTTAGTATACGAAGAAACTAGAAGCATAAAAAAGAGCAGATAAGAACCCAATAAACGACATGACATAGCACAACGACATTACTAAATGAACCAGGTAGGTAAAGCTCATGTCTTGCATGCTGGGCCTATTTGTGGCCCCCAAAATAAGTTGGTTGTCCGGCGTGTTGAAAACCAGAAACAAAACCTCGCCATTTATTTAGAGAGCTTTACTCGGGATTTATTTAATACACTGCCGACTACAGTCAATCTCAAGAAACTCGGGAACTTTCTTTCGGGATTGTAAGCGTAATATGAAAAGCATGTTGAACATCTCCCTCATCCTTCAGTCTTCCTTATTTCACGATGTGTTAACCATTATATGTATACACCTAATCTACCTACAGTAGCTTGCAGTTTTACCTTCAGTAAGTGGTGTGGTTTAACCTGTGGTTGCAACTCATTTGCTTAAAACTTGTAGATAGTTATTCACTTTCAGCTTGCTTTCTTTAATGCCCATAAAACAAGCTAATAAACTTATCGAAATTTAAAAAAAGAAAGCATTTCGAAACGCCTTTTATAGGGCTTCTAAGTATTATAAAAGTAGCGTTTACTTAGTAGATAGCAATCGCATAATCCTAGACTTTCGTCACTTGCCAAAATTTTATTTTGAAATTTCTAACCACAGTAAATTATTATTTATTTTCAAGCTAAATAGTTTTAATTATCTTGCTTCTTTCCTGGATTTCAGTTGTAAGTTGTTCCAGAAATACACACTGCTCTCTTCATTAAGAGCAGCGAAGAAAACCAGACCAACGGTCTAACAAATAAATAGTTTAATAAAACAAACATATTTGAACTAGACAACTGGACAACTAAGGGTTCTTGTTTGTCGCAGCGGTATTTTTGGCAACCTTGGAGCAGCTGTGCTTTCTGCTCACGTGTCTTCCGAGGACAACAGGGCCCGCTCTTCTCTGAAAAGTGGGGAAAAGATCATTTACACTATGTCAAAGACAAACAAGAGGCTCAGTAAAGAAGGGCTTGACAAAATATTAGATTCAAGAGAAGAAAATGGCCCTAAATATAGCCAAAAAGAGAAGGAAAACTAGGAACAGTCAGTGATGCATCAAACTGATGAGTCGCCCAGAAATTTCTTTTGGAGAAAAACACTTGTTAACATTAAAAAAGCATACGGTGTACCAAAATGATATACCTTTTTCTGAGGGCTCTCCTGTACAGAACGTAAGCCGCGATGAGAATGATGCAGATGACTGGAATGACGATCATCATAACAATTGTTGTTGGACACAGTGTGCACCCAGGCAGGATTGCTGTCGGGAAAAAAGATGACAAACACAATCAATGACGTAAGCTGCCACCAAATGTTGACTGGTCACGATGTGATGTATAAGGACGACGTTTATTGCCGTTTTTTTCTTTCCACAAAATATGGTACAATCAGTTATTTAAAATAATGAACAGTAGTCCTTTCGTAACAAACCTCAACTAAAGAACATTTGTCGAATTAGAATGTCCAAAGAAAACACCAAGGGTAGCGAAGCTGGCAGTAGGCATATGTTCAACTTAGTTATCCTTAATTTCGTGCCAAAGCCTTATCACATCTTGATATGCAAAACAAGTCGAAATATATCGGAACTACCCCGCCTGGTTAACTTGTTTTTTTATGGTTCCGTTCAATGTATCAGACAAGCTCTTATACTTACAACATATTCGGCGATTTGTCCCTCCGCAACAGTTGCGTGAATTAAAAATAAAGCCCAGTTCCCAAACAAAGCAAACTATCCATTAAAAATGGCCAAACATGCCTCCAAAGTTCTTGTTACACAAGACCTACACCGCTCTTAGCCTTCGTCAAAGGACAGGCGCCTATGTTCAGGATCAAACCGTCAAACGTATTACCCGTGGACCTACCGACCATATACCAGAAAGACAATGGTTGCTACATTTACACACGATATACCCCATCATCAAATAGCGTTACTTACGTTCCCCCTCCGTTTTCACGGTGATATTGGCCGACGGCCCTGCTTTCACAGCTTTAAGACCGTTGTTGAAGGCGAACACGCTGATCAAGTACGAGCAGCCTTGATCCAAGTGGGTAATATTGAACTGGCTCGAGGTTGTAAGGGCCGACGACGTGAAAGAACTGTTTGTCCACGACACGTTGAATCCGCTGAGAGGTCCGTTGAGTGTATCGGGGTGAGACCAATTCAACGCCACCCAGGTCTTCCCAACAGAGGTGTAGTTCAGGTCCAAGGGGACAGATGGGGCTGCGCAAAATAAAGAGAACCATACGTAAGCTGTAATACCACATCCGATATAACCAGCGTTGGTACATTTCAGCTTTTTGCTGGCAGCGCTACATGTTAAAATGATTCATTTTGCTACTGCAGCCAGTAAGCATATGTACAAGAAACGTAACTAAAACACGTAGGGATCCTGCCGTTATCTACTACTACTTAGCGAATACAGAGACTTGTTCTTTTCCGAATGTAAATTAGTTAGGTGTTTTCAATGTGGATCTCGTTAATACAGATACTCCCTCTTTTATATAAAAGAAATGTTCTTGGACGAACTGGGTGAATGCTAGAATTTTTGTCTTGTTCTTATGAATGACTCATTTTGGAAGGTTGCCGAGGGGTAAAGGAGTTGCCTACACTAAGGGCATATGACAACAATACTTGATTGCAACTTCGCAATGGGAAACGGAAGCTCCAGATTTCATGAGGCCTGCTATGGTTTGTTATTATAGTGCACAAGACTGCCAGGTAAACTGGTGACCTATGCTTTGTTCACGTTACAAAAATATAGCTCAGTCATTTAGATCACATACGACTTAGTAAGCTTTTTAAATTTACGATAACATTACTCTAACAACGGCGACGGTTATTTTTACATATCCGTCCATAATTATACCAGTGGCAACAAACACGCCATTACATGATCTTAGAAATTATATTCATTTTCTCTTTAAAAACTTTCCAAACTGAGCATATGACTAGGATATATAAAATTATATAATCACACAGCCCCAGCTACAGTCGTGCGTTAGAAACCGACACTACTTGCAGTCTTACCGTCAGCGTCGGTCTTGAAATTGGACGTCTTGGGCGGACCACATTCCCTTTTGGCCGTGCATGACGACACATTCACAGTATATTCAGTCCACGTCTGAAGGTTGGAAAAGTTGGCGCTTGTATTGGGAGTGAGAAACTTTTCATTGGAGCCACTTATTATAACCAGGTACTCAATAATCTCGTGCTCCTTATCCGTGGGCTTTGACCACGACAGTTCTACGTCGTGGATTTGGATGTCGTCCACTTCAGGTCGAGGTGGCACAGGGCCTGTTAGAGTCATGGAAAACAGTCAATAGAACTTAGAACTTTGTGCAAAAACGTCACTTTGGCTCAAGCTGTCAACCTCGGTCGTAGCTATTACTGATGCAGTCACAAATCTTTAGACTACTTTGGCACCCTGTTTAAAGTTCTTCTGATATAAAACAGACTGCTTCGGTTTATCGAATGATACTATGAGGTTTAAGCACCACTACAACAGAAACGAATTCTACTGGAGTAAATTTTGTCATCAAATATAAAATGATCGATGTTTGTGGTCTGCTTTATCTTATTGGCATGACACACTAAAAGCTACAGATACGACGTTCTGTTTATAAAAAGTAATTTGCTCTTAAACTTCTACCGAAACACCGAGGAGGAGCTTTCGACCCAAAGGATAGGAATATTTCCATTTCCTTGAATAAATCATGCACACAAAACAAATTTCTAAACAATTGATGCCTGCATATTTTATTTTTTATTTCTTTGTTTTATGCGACGTTAATTCATTTGTAAAAAAACAAACTCTGACGTTTTAACAAATAGGCGTCACAACTGATCTCACATAGCAACTTGCCCGAGAAGGTTGGATTTTATATCACTTTAGTTTCATTTCTTCTATTAGCATAAACTTGTATACCCAGTTTTCCAACTAAATTATTGTAAACAATAGAAATCAGTAATGCCTAATCCATGTGGGGATTCGCTAACTCTAAAAAAAAATACTATTACATGCATTCGACTGCACCGCTTTCTTCGCACCTCAGGATTACTGTTAGATTCAGCACAAGGGCCTACTATAAGAGAGGCATATTGTGGAAACGTATGCCACCTAACGGAGTGGGGAAGGGGGAGGGGGTCATTTACGTGGGCGAGGTCTGCAATACGGAAAAATAGGGAGACTGCGATCGTTTACATCGATGTAAAGCAAAAATAGAATTGACACTGTTGTAAAGACATTTGAGAAAGATCAGACTTAAATATAGTTACTCTTTGTTTTTACTAGGATGGCATTAACAGCTTCTAGGTAAGAGATGTGAACATAATTCCGAATCATGTATTCATACACACAAAGTGATACTAGAAAGCAGCGCGCGGAATTTGAACACTTTTGGGGGTAGTCGCCACCTACGAATAACTGATACAAGCATCAATCCTTCTCATAAGGTGTCGTCAGAAATCCTGCTTGAAACGTTGTAGGTTCTGAAGCCATTTGTGTGCCATATTCTGAACCAAAATAATGAGAAAGGATCTCACCTTCACCGGTGCTCTCAAAGTTCACCACAACAGCTGGACCGGCTTTCCGCACAGGAAGAAGGATGTTGTAGGCTTGCACGGAGACGCTGTAATTGTTGTACTGTTCGCCGAGTTTGGCCGCCAAGGTCGTTGTGTTCCCTGGAACGTCATGTATTTGGCTGTCTCGTCGTTCGAGGTTCGCCACTCTGACTATGTAGCCGTCGACGGGCCCGTTAGGTTGATCAGGAGTCTGCCATTGAAAAGTGGCCTTGTTCAGGACCAGCGTTACGGAGAGGTTCCTGACCTCTGAAGGAGCTGCAAGAAAAGAAAGAGTGAATATTTAAGAGCGCAGCGCTATAATATTACCAACGCAGTCATGGCTGCAAGTGCTTTTTTAAAAAGAGGAATATATGAATGCTTATTTTCAAATGATGTGCCGATTACGATTCAAAGTTTCTTTAAACTGTCTACTGTAAGGATCGCCTTCGCTTTCCAACTTTTAAGGCTTGTTCCCACACCTGCGTTTTGCACTTACTACGAGGGAACACAAAAACACGCAAAGAACACACCGGCCCGCTAACGCCATCTGTCAGATAGAATTTGGAATGGCGTATAACTAAAAGTGAAGGTCTTGCAGTATTTGCGAGATCAAATATACGTGCCATCTACAAGAAATGGTAGATTATGGCATCACCAAACTTTCTGGAAGCCCATGATGAAAGAATGACGCTCAAACAAGTTGGGAAATATACGCAAAACGGAACTGTTTCAGCGCCGCCCAATAGATGGCGCCAGTGTGCTCGTCATACGTAGAGCGACTAGATTCTAGAAAAGGCCCATCTCAAACCATGTGGAGCGTTTTGCAATTTAATTGCGGACACCTCCTGCGGCGATCGGCCGCAAGTGCGCGTGCGCTGCGCTTTCGCGCGGCGATGACGAAAGCAGGAGGAAAGGCCGAGGCATTTGCAGACGACCAACGCGAGCATGACGCATCCAACCGATCAAGCAGTTGGACTAATACAGGCGTTCTATGGGCAACGAGATGTTTTCGAGCGCCACCTCGCGGGCGCCCTCCTGTGACGCAGGTGGTAGGATGATAGCAGACGACGCGCAATGTCAAAGCACGGCGTGGCTATGTAAGTGCGCATCTATGCCGATTAAAAACGGTGTATTTATTAAAGGAACGCGTATGAACGTTTTTGTGAGTGATCTTTCTCATGAATAACAGCACCTCAACTTGGCTTTTTAACTTGTGAAGCGCCAAAAGAACAAGGACACGAGGAAAGACGAGACAGGACCAAGCGCTAACTTACAACTGAACGTTTATTGAAAAACACTTAACTATTTGTACACAAATTCAGGCTCCCGACACTAAAAAAGAACTCTTTCTCAGTTAAGTGCACTGACGGTTGCACTCACACATAATCCTCGCCCCTCACTCTAATGCAGTAGGCCTCAAACAATTCTTCTCAGTTTTGTTTTTTAGTTTACCAGCTATTTTGTTTTGTCAAGATTTTATATACAAGAAAAAGAAAACTTTAAAATATTCAAAAACAAGCCTAGACCATCACATTACAGCTTGCGCGGCGTTCGTCAGGGCTATCACAGCGTCAGGTTCTTTTTTTTTCGGATCTGTGGAGGCTGCTGTAGAAAGAAGTTATGCATTCACCAGAGTAAATGACCAGCCGTCTTTTTAACTATGCACGCGCGCACAGTTACGTTGCAATGCTCCGCACACTTGTTTTAGCTACATTGAACTGGCCGATACCGACACTTCTGTCAAAGTGTGACTCGTACAGTTGCTGCCGAGCAAATGCTCATCGAATGCAACTGACGCTTCAGCTCCTTCCAAATCGAATACCTAACAAAGGAGTGTGTCACCGGGTTTCCGCCAAGATCGAAATCTCGATTTCTCCAGCAATCATTTCCCAGGGAGAGCTATGAGCTGAGCTTGAAGCGAACAGAAGGCTGGTAAGCTGAGGTGCTATGCTGTGCGAACGGTACTTCACTTACGTCCACCCGCTTTGATTATGCGGCGAAACCGAAACCAACAGCTAAGCCATCTTGAACCAATGTCGAAAGTTATATTTAGCACGCGTGCCGCCCGATTCTGTTTGACCCTGCGTGTGAAAATGGAGCGTGGCTACGATTCAAGAAGCACGTCCAAGTGAAGTGGCGATCTATAAAATGTTACACGCATTTTCAACGATTCCCCGTTTGCCCCCGACACGCCGGCATCCTTTCCGAGGAAACGACCCGCAGTCGCATCACCGATTTAGTGGAACCACCGATATGAAGGCCTGGCCAGATGACGCTTCGTAGAACCGGAGGCCGCTTCAGAGGCAAAATCTGCATCCTTTCCAAGTCCTTCTCTGATCAGTTGCCGTCGCAGTTGTGTATGCGCGAAACTAAATACGTTTGCTCGAAGCTAACGTCTGTTTTCGAGTAATGTTTCTAAAGGCGCGACTTTTTTGCACACGCTTGGGAACTGCATTACAAGAAACTTACTTCAGTAGGGGTACAGCGTAGGAGCCTATAATTCGAAACAAAATACAACATGTCCATCAGGGCCGGCCTAAGAGCAGCAAGCGCCCTGGGCAAACTGCGGCACGTGGCGCCCCCCCCCCTCCCCCCACCCCCTCTCTATTTTCGCACCCAACATCACGTTGTTAATAAACATGCCAGAGTGACCCAGCGCGAATTGTCGCGATTTTGTCGTTGTCAGTCGAGAACCATATCCTACAAACGAACGACGTTCGCAAGCATTGAGAGTTTTGTCGGCACCGTGATCGAATTGTTCAAAATACATTTATTTCTCAGATTGACCAACATTCAGCTGTGGGTCTCCCATAGCAAGCTCACGTCTGATGGAGAGAGAAAACAAAAGCAGAAGTTGACCATGTCAGATACCCTAGAAGGCAACCTGCCGAGCCTTCAACATCTCTAATTGGTCTACGGCTTGCGACATATCCAGGATAGACGCTATCATGTTTTCAATGGACAAAATATCCAATGACGATAGCCTGTCATTGCCATGGTTGGTCTTAGGTATGTCTTAATAAGCTTTAATTTTGAAAAACGTCTCTCAGCGGTGGCCAATGAAACTGTCAAAGTGAGAAGAATCCTCAATGACACCCACGGATAAAGTGCATCTGTACCGTCGATGTCTGCACTTTTTAGGTGTCTCAGTGCATGGTCAATGCCTTGGCACAGTTTAAGAAGTTCTGCTTTGTCGGGAAGTTGGCTGAGGTCATAAAAGAACCCCCAGAGGCTCACGTGCTGCTCCATCTGCGTGGAGCTTTCGTCAATCGACATCTTTATGGTGGCAATCATCTCGTAGAAGAACTCTCACTTGAACTTTGTCTCGACATCATCAACCTCGTCTTGGCTCTCATAAGTGAATTGGCGCTTTTTCCGCCGCAGTCGAGGGCCCGGTTAATACCTTTGTCAACACCCATGCTCTTGGCAAGACCGTTCGCAGTTGCCAGTGCAGTTTCGTACCTGACATCGCAATAATTGTCGATGCAATCGCTGCATGCTTTCAGCAGCTGGGTGGTTGCTACGATGTCCTCGTTTTGGATTGCATGCTCTTGCTTACAACATTAACTTGAAAAATAATGTCGTACCACACAACAATGGAAACGGAAAAATTCAAGGTTCGCGAGCTGCCCTGCAAGAGTTCGAGCTTCGTGAAGGGCGCCAGGGCCTGCCCGCTGTGATTCGGCCATTCTTGCGCAATATTATTAATTTAGGGGTTTTTAGCGGTTTTCGGGATTCTTGCGGCGGGTTTCTTAATTTTGATTTGGCAAGACTGACCGGTATTGCGAGTCCGGAGTCGTCGCTGGTCGCTCACACACACACAAAAAAAGAAAAGAGCTGCGCATCTAACTTTTTTACACATATTATTTTCAGTCGGGTTGAAGCCTCTGGGCACAGAGGCTCACCGGATGCCGAGGAGGCATCGGTTCGCTTAGTCTACTGCTAGAGACTCCACAGAGAGCGATGCCCAAAGGTCAGCTCAAATGTTCGGAGGAATCGGGTTCATTTTACCCCCGGTCACCGTGCCCCCGGTCAGACCTCCTGAGCGAAGGAATACTTCGTCTCAGAATAACTTGGCAAAGGGCGAGCCCTACATTTTCCGTGAGCCAATCAGAGCCTCTGAGCGAAGCACGTAATAACTAAGAGCGAAAATCCGTTCCAATAGTATTTTGTCACGTGACTCGCTCCGACAAACTGATTTGCTCGCCGGTGAGCTTCGCGCCACCGTTTGTTAAGTTGCGCTAAGAGTGCAGCATGCTTCCTCTATCGCTTTTTGCGAGCCAGGTTTTGCTCCCCTCGTAATTTGAGAGCTGTGAGGAGGCGATCGCTTGCCTCGTCGTTCATGATTCATTTCATGGCGCTTTGAATCTAACTTAGAGGTTCTCTATAGTAAAACATCCGCAGGGGGCTGCGAGTTCATGGACACCAGTTATAACAAGAACCTGTAGTCGTTGGTTTTGCAGCCGAAATTCCAAGCGACGAGCGCCACCACCTTTTTCTACATGTAGGAGGGGAGGGGGAGGGGGCGCCCTCCGCGATCCGGTCGGTTTTTGTTTTTATTACCTCGAGGTTTGAGCCCTGCAGGACCTGACGGCCCGTTCGGCGCCCCCTACGAATGGCGCCCTGTGCGGCTGCACGGGTCGCCCACCCCAAAGGCCGGCCCTGATGTCCATCGACCAACGCTTGTAATTATTTCGACCATCCGACAATCCTTTGCGTTACGGGACGTCAAGCAACAGCTACGGATCTCAGCCATTGACACTGGCGAAATTCAGGGTGCAGTTTCATACACATGACGCATGAAATGTTTAATTATTATTGGTACATCATATTTAAAACTAAAAATGAGGTTTATCTCAGTGAAGTCTTCCTTAACGTAACGAGAGGAAAAACTTGAGTACTTCCAGTTTCGACCGGACAATACATTTAACTCACCTGCGACTTGAGTCATAGCTGTGATCACAGCCGGATTTCCGCAGTATCTGGCGCAGCTCCTCACGGTAACTTCATATCGTGCACCTGGGTCAAGGCCCGTCACGTTGTAGCAAACCGTTGTGTTTCTGTCACAATCGTTCTCATGCTGCTGGACAGACGATACATCGCCGCTTTTGGGACCTTCTTAACGCTGACGCTGAAATTCAGCCCATCCGGATTGAGTTCCCATTCCAAGCTCAAGCTATTTGTAGACGTTTTTGTGACTGCAAGCTTCCTCGGTGCTCCTGAAAATGTGAAGCACAGAAATTGAGCATAGCCAGCCATATAGTGCTAAAATATTTTAAATGTTAGCCGTTCATTCTTTGTTACCAATAAAATCCGTATGTACACCGGCACACCGAAACGGAACCATCAGCAGCAACCTAGCGTTCAGAAAGTGCACTGTTCAGGAAATGGTGACACTGAACATACTCTTTTTTGCTCTAGCATAGAAACAAGACTTTGCAGGTATTCTCCTAAGAAAATGATCGTATTTCGGGAAACGAGAATAAAGTTTCTAATTAAATAGTTTCTGTATTCATCCTGTTGTTGAGCGTAACACCAGAAGAACGACTTTCCGCTTTGTTCTGAATACCAATCAACCCTCTCAGGATGTCCGTCGGTGCTCGTTAGAATGTTTAGTTCCATTAATTGGTTCATTGGATATCGAAAAAACAACAAGTGTGCAGGGGAGCGTATGATAATTAATCGATGTAACAGCCGACACTGTGGAGGGAAATATTAAGGGACATTCAAGTGGAAGGAAAAGACAGCGGTAGGGAAACGTGTGAACGACGCTGTCCGACTGTTCCTTCAACTTGAGTTAATTTATTTTGCCGCACCACAGTCTTAGGTGTTACATTATGATACGTAGTGCTTTGCCGTGAACACAATAAATGAATGCTAGTGCTTTCAATTTGTTTTATATTAACCCTTTTTTTAGAAGTACGCATATTTCGGACTTGTTTTGGGACAATGAGTATAGTTCAGCGTCCGATTTTAACTGCGTAACCGCGAAGACTAAATTTTCTGCATTTAAATCTTAATTTTAAGATAAACTAGTTGGTACATGTGAATACAGGGAGGTCAGCTTGGAACATTATACTTTTGTGTTTGTGTAATGTTCAAGCCGACCTGGTTGTGTTCAAATCACACTTACGTATTCCCTTGGTGGTGACGTTGTGGCGAGCCGCTGTTCCATTGAGTCGAATCCCGTGAAAACTGTGGAACGCCCACAAAGAACACTCGAAGGTCGTGACCTGTGCCACCAAGTCCACAACGAGATGCGTTGCTCCGCTGGAGACCATTCTTTCCACCGTGTGGGGATGCTGAGCGTCGGTGCTGTTGCAGCTGAGAACGTAACCGCTCAACGGACCTCTCTTTGCTTTTGGTTCCTCCCAGCTGACACTGATATCGGTAATGTTCCGGAGGGATACCTTAAGGTCCCGCACAGCCGTTGGCTCTGGAAACATAAAATGCAAAAAGAAAAGTTGAATAAAAATGCGTAATTGACAGCCGATATGAAATCCGCTGCTCGCTAGCGAACGGCTATCAGGCTCTAACTAAAGTTTCAAGCGGCGCCCCTGGCGAGCAAGATCGGGTATTTCAGGTCGCGTTTTCGTTGTGCGTCGCGTTGCGTCCTTTCAAGCGCTCTGCTGGTATCTGAACAGACGCTGGGGACTTTGAAAGACGCTAGACGCGAGCTTACGCCCGTTGACCGCGCATGATGGGACGCTATAGGACGCCACTTCGCGTGAGCATTAAATGGTCGCGTCTCGTAAACGCTGCCGGAGGAGCCTCTTTATGGTCGCGTCACGTGGACTCTACTGCGCCCCTTGACAGAGAAACAGGCTGAGAAGGACTACATAATCTAAACCCCGAGACTCCTAGAAATGAAATAACGAACAAGATGTCGAAGTATCGAAGTCTGCTGTTGGTGCGGACAAAAACCGAAACACAGCCGTGCTGGGATAAATCTTGCAGTTTCAGCCGATTATTTATACGGTTATACCTCATTCGCACTTTTGACAAATTTAAATGCGTCTTTCGAGCTAGCCGACATTACTGAGAGGTGGCTAACGACCCATCCACAAGCTTTTGAAAGAGGTGGAATAGTCATCAACTTCTAGGCAAACACTGACGTACTATCAGGAGGCCTATTGAAACTGATAAAATGCGGGTCTGGAAAGTAGGGCTTTGCGAGGGTCTGCGTCGTACTCCGATGCGTTTGAACCTCGACCAGCACAACCCAAGCTTCGACGCTGCGCCGGTGGTGCACTGGGAGTTCCGTCTGCCACTTTCGTTGGCTCGGTATGAACAACTTTAGGAGGCTCGCTGCTCGCAGTAAAAGCAAGCTGCGCGCGCGCGCGCGCTCTCACGCGCGTCCGTGGGGCATTATTGCGGCGTCTTGATCCCTCCTAACCTGCGCAGTTTTTTTCTTTTCTTATTACCCGTTATGGTGGTCGAGGCTGAGTGGAAGCGGCTGTGAGCTTCGGACCTGGTATCCCGCATAATGGAAGGTCTACCTCGTCGGATGGCTGCCGTTATATACGGTGAAATCGACTTCACATAGTATTAATTGGCTAACCACTAAGACCGGCTTAGCGATATGCAGCAGCGAAACCAAGCCGGATCAGACAGCTACTGCAGCGGCGCTGCCTGAGGCATCAGCCTTTGCCGGCTGCAGCATTCGCGGTCTCTAGTTGTTCAATATTTTTGCACAAATGCTACCTGGCAATACACACGTCATTTCCCGTCCATGCTGTTTCACTATTTTCCAGGAACCATGCGTTCTAAGTCCTTCACGAGGACGTCTGAGTGGTTCTGATAACTGTCGTCAATCAAGCTCCACAGGTTTTCCGTGCGCGAACGAACTGCTTTAATTTCTCTTTCACACTTATGGCACACGGGATGATCATTTGATGAGCGCGCTGAGCGAGATTCTGGCTGCTTCCAAAATGCTAATGACAAAGTTTCTGCATTTTGCTCAAGTTATTGGCAAATGCGGGAGCTAGTGGACCTGCGTTTTTGCAGCCCTAGCGATACACACGAGGCGCAAGACAGAAGGGACACAGGGCGAGCGCTGGAGCTTAGACAAACGTTTGCCAGTTAATTGACTTCACTTGGGCATCAGCAGCCGTCCTGGGGCCTCTCGTTATTCTGTCGAGAATTCCGCACAGTTTCTGCTATATTGTTCGCAAGAAAATGACTACGCGTATTAAGAAAAGAAACAAAAAACAAACTGCGCAGGTTAGGAGAGAGCACGACGCTGCGGTACTACTCCACAAACGCTCGTCCGCAAGCAGCCTGCTCCTGCTGCGGGCGGCGAGCTTCCTCGCATGGCTCATGCCGAGCCAACTGAGTGGCTGCGACGGAACTTCCGGCCCACCACCGGCACAGCGTCGAAGGTCGAGGGTTGTGCAGGTCGAGGTCGAAACATCGGAGTAGGACGCACTCCCTTGCAGCGCCATACTCTCCAACCTGCAGTTTTATCAGTTTCAAGAGGCCTCCAGGAGGCAGCAGCATGTACCGACGGCCACGCGCTGCACTGCTCGCCTTTCATTTGAACCCAATAGTACGTGTCACAAAACCGTTCAGCTACATAGGCTACAGATGTAACATACAGTTCAGTAGATTAATAAAGCAGCAACAAAAACGATTAGACTGTTTCTCAATAGAAGCATGGTCGGCCAGGTTAACAAGTTTACTCCGAAGAACATCATTGTGTTGCACCTGCCAAGTCCTCCGCATAAATTTAAACCAAAATATAAATTTGATATTCGTCACACAACATGATACCGGCAGGGTCGGTGATCCCCGTAGCCTGGACAGGTGTTCCATGGTAGGCCTTGCCGCCGTAATTCACAAATCCCGCAATTCCGACGGTGTGCCTCGTCCAAGGTTCCAGGTTTGTGACGCGGTACTCGCGGACATCACGTGACAGACTGATGTTCCCGCAGCTGACGATCTCGGCCGAACAAATCGTCAGTTGAAATCTATCCACGTGCTCCTGCGGGGCATTCCAGGTGACCTTCAGCTGACTGCTGCTCAGAGCAGTCACGGTAAGGTTGGAGACCTCAGGAGCTGCAAAGTGGTCATTCACAAATAAGAAATAAAAAAAGTGTTAACAGTGTTTTCTTTGCAAGGGTCTTTGAACTAAGGTCCCAATAAAGCAGAAAAAAAGGACAAAAAGGGGAGAGGGGAGACACAGCTCGTCAGTACACATCTCCACGTCTAGAAAATCCTTACCGGAAAAAAAGTACATAATTGAAGGTTGTGTCCTTTACACAATCTGCGTTCAAGAAATACCAATGCATTTTCAATGAGTATACGTCGAACAGTTTTGAAATTTTTATGCCACGCAAAGCATCCTTTCGTGAAAATATAAATAAACATATATAGTTTTAAGGAAAAAAAAATATTGACCTCAGAGCGAGCGTTCCAGCACGTACAGCGTATAAATGTACAGAAATCGTAGGAGTGAGGAAGTCATCGAACCGGCAAGTGAATCTTTTAAGTGGATAAGATCGATGTCACGTCGTTGCGATCTTGCCGCACTTATGCAGGTCACGTAGTCTGTGTACAATGTGGAGACGGTGTTAAAATAATACGAAGTTCGAAGAGTAATGATCTTGGCAAATATTTTTTTTTCACTATTGGGAACGTGCGACACTTCAAGGGGCGTGGCAGTCCGCCATGACAGCTGCGCAAACGACAAGAGACCGCGTTACATATGCACGCCCAGGACCCGAGCCTTGACCTGCCCACAGGTCTTGATCCGCAGCGGTATCGGCCGCGTCTGCACCATCCATTGGCCGCGTTTCTCGATCTCGAGCCGGAGTTAAGGTTTGGCACCTTGACATTCAAAAACATATCCACGTCCCACGTTGCTTCGCACCTAATTCTTTCATGTCATGCGACGAGCAGGAGTTGCTCGGAACTGAATTCAATCCTCTCCTCCGCAATTTTAAGCGGCGACGATTGCAACACGCCGCCACGTCGTCCGTTTATTTGCGCTACAAGAACGGGCCTTTACGAAGCGCTTTGTGTGTTGGACGCTCCGCAAATCACTAGGGGACTGCCTTCACCAGTGCTACGAAGTGATAAGATGCAACTAAAAAGTATTTTTCGCTCCTCTCATTGTCAGATAACCCTTCCCTCGCTGGTGCGGATCGGGTACAGGTACTAAAATTTAGATTATCGAAGCTATTTTTGTTTTGGTTTTTTTTCCCAGCGCGTGGAACGGATGTGTTGTCAATTTCTGAATATGGTAAAAAAGAAAAAAGTGCACCGATTGTGGTTTTGAACAATTGGTATAGCACTGTGGTCAGGAAAGCTGACATTGATAAGACACTATATTTGACTGCTACACGCGATGTCAAAGCCAAATGCTTCTGCTGGAAGCCGCATCGTGACGCCACTGCCTTGTCGCACGCTTTCAATATTGAAAGATTGCTGAATGAGAGATGATTCAATAAACATAAAGAGCTTGAGTCGACTGCGTAAAAGAATGGTTTGAAAGACAACTGCCGTGGGCTCGAGTTTTTTTGCATGTGATCTACGCAACAAAGGTGCTTTGTCCTCTTCCTAACTGACACACACACACTTTCAGGCATGTACTGTAAATGAGCACTGGTCCGTTGCATACGCGGTTCAGTTTAGCACCTAATACGTTTTAATATTTCAAACCTGCAGAAGTCACATGATCGTTTAGTCGCGTTTGCGACACATTAATAACAGCTCCACAGCAGAATTATTGCCAGCCTACAGTGACTTGATGCTTCCAAATGGCTTGCGATTGAGTTCTAATATTGACGCCTTCGTGCAGTCGCTTCCCAGCACAAATACCTAATAGTCACAAGATTATCGAATTGGCGACCTGCATCGATAGTATCTGGAAGAAAACATGATCGGTTCTGTAGTCGCTGTCAGCCCAAGAAAAGCTCGGAGCGCCGAGTGCGAAACGTCTTGATAACGCTCCGCGGCCAAAGGGACTCCGGCATCAGTCAATAAGGCCCACGAAGGACCAATCGGAAAGAGAGAATCATGATGATACGACACTACGCCCTGCGTTTCGTAAGTAGGCAGTGACCAGAATCGCCAAGGGAAAGTGTCTTACCTCCAGGACCCGTGAACACCGACAACGTGGAGGCGGGGCTGATGACGACACCTTCGCGACTATGGTAAAATGCCACCAGGTCCACAGTGTAATTCGTCCAGAACGGCCGCTTTTGTAGGGCAAAGCTTAGGGTGAAGTGCAACTTGGGACTGTCGATCTCGTACACCTCGATGAGGCTCGACTTTCCGCGCACCTCCATCCTGTACTTGAACGGCTGAGTCTTCAGATGGCCAGGGACGCTCCAGGTTATGGTGACGTCGACGTCGTGCTGGTTAGGACTCAGCGACGCCGAAAGGTTTGCTGGCGGAGCATCCACTGCGGAAGAAACATCTAGTACGTTGTATGAACCTGTTTTGAACATCATCTCCAAGCCTCGCTTTTAAATTCATCAAGTTCACGTAGGTGGCACTCGTTCCGCAAGGAGCTGCAAATTTTCGCAGACGTTGTCTTCAACCTCAACCCAAGGTACTCTCACCGCTGTACCAGTTTTCAACAATAGTTTTCGACAAACTCCGCCGAAAACCTGTATATCCGCAGATTGACGGCTGACCCAAGAATAGGACTGTTTCGACTGAAAAATCCCGTATATAGCATAAGTTTAGAAGTTTAACCAACTTGCTTGATGTGTTCACATCACGATTCTTTTTGAAACGAAAAATAAATTCACTCAGTGTCACCCGCCTTGCTTTTACAAACTTTTCTGCAGTGCCTAGGATTTCAAAACAGAATATTACCTCCCTGCTCTTCTTAGCCAAAGTAAGAATATTATTCAGTGCTCTTCTGGTCATTGAATGCCTGTTGGTTGCATGCGTTATGTAAATATGTAATTCTATCTCAGGCTTAACATATAATTATCCGCACGCGCCTTGTGTTCTCCAATTATTTTTAAGACAGCTTTTAATGAATATACCGAATTCGCATTCACTTTGGTTGGAACACAGGTGGGGCAATATTTGCACTATACCAAATATTTAACATAGTGCTGATCGGATTAAATGGCCTCCAGATTATACAAAAGGCACATGTAAGACCATGAGGAGATACGCATGTCCTTACAGTATTCGCGTGTGGTCAGATTCCCTGCACGGGCATTTGGTAATTTACAAGAAGATTCCTGAAGATTCCTAAAAATTCCCAGGAAAACCAATTTTTTAGTTAAAACACCCATCTAGTCTGCTGTATTGTAGAGTTTTATACCGAGGCCATCTTTCTGTCAAATTTATACTACCAATATCCATGCCTTCAATTTTTTTTTAGTTGTAATAGGCAGAATACGAGACAAAATACGCCGTTTAAACTAGTAATTTTTGAAATAAGAAAGACTGATAGAACTAAAACGATAAGCATAAAAAACATACTTACGTATCGTTTCTGTTGTGAAGCTGGTGGTAGCGGCAGGGCTCACGAAGGATTCGTTCTCGTAACTCAGAACGGTAGAAACAGCCACCTGGTATTTGGTATCCGCAGCCAGTCGTCCAACCGTCTCCTTCTGGATTCCGTCTTCGTCAAAAGGCTTCGTAAAGTTCAAGCAGCGCTGTGTCCGATCGCAGACGGAGACCCTGAACGCTTCTGGCACAGGAGCCGTCGGAGCGAGCGCAAACTGCCAAAGCAGCGTCACGGCATGGGGCCCCATCGGCAGAGCTGAGAGGAACGTGGGAGCCCGAGTCGCTGCAAATGAACGCGTAGAGCTTTAAGAACGATGTCTGGTTCAGAGCAGTTACGTTGGTTGCATTCAGAGCGACCGAAACGAAAGCAGCGACCAAAGTCACCGTGACAAACTGTTCCCCGACACGAAACGTGACAAACAATGCAAGAGCTATAGCTTCGTGAAACAATCGCGAGTTACAGCTGTCCCTATCGTTGCTGTCGTGTTGGTCGCAACCGACGAAAATGTGTGAACCAGCCTTAATGTGCGAGAGCGACGCCGAACTCGTGACTCGGGTTCGTGACACTGGTGGACTAGAAACGTAAAAGGGGGTAGAGACGCATCATGCTCGATATAATTGAGGTGAGGCAGGTAAACAAAACGTTCGAGCTCGGTCTACGTACGCAGTATCGCTGCAGACTTACTTCCCATGAAAATAAATGAACTGGGTAAGAACTAATAGAAAATTTGCTTAGAACAAACCAGTTTGTAATGTAAAAAAAATTGTCATGTTACATATTCACTCGCAGCTTAAAGGAACGCAGGACGCTGCGAGTTCCACAATATTTTATCGTCGCCCTGCAGGCAACCGGATTACAGCATTGGCCGTTAAGAACATCAAAGTACGAATCGCTAAGGAGAAAGCGTGAGACAGGCATACCCTGCCTTCCTGGAACTACGGTCGGTGGTGGGTAGTTTCACCAAACTATGTATTTCCCGGTGCCACTTAGTTTTTCAAATCAGTACGGCGCTATTAAATATTTCTATAGCTAAACCAAAGCAGATAAGAAAAAAAATCTACGAGTCGATTTTTGTTCCTGTTGGCTGCAGTCCCACCACCTGGAACGTCAGTTTTTATTGTCCAGATCTTTTTAAATATTAGTTGAATTATTAAAATTTTACGAACAAGAAAAAAAAGGAAAGACGTTTACAATTCTCTGTAACGCCGAATTAGAGCGCAGCTCTTGAGGAGGAGGGAGGGAGGGGTGTGGGGGGAGGGTATGCCCCTCACTCCTCCCCCTCCCCTCCTGCTCCCCTCCCATTTAGCGGGAAATCGTCGCTAAGTTTTCTGGCCATTTTAGCGGGGAAATCTTCCCGCTAAATTTAGTGGGAAAATATTCCCGCTAAATTTAGTGGAAAATATTCCCGCTAAATATAGCGGAAATATACAAAAATATTCCCGCAATAATTAGCGCGAAGTTTAGGGAAAATTTCCCCGTCAATTGTAGCGGGAAATTTTACCGCAAATTTTCCCGCTAAATTTAGCGGGTTAAGTTTACCCGCGAAATTTAGCGGGGAAACCGACGTCCCATAATGCAACGCGCGCGGTTACATCGACGCCGCTAAACCCGGAAACGGGCGCCTGATGGTATGTTTGCACTTGTGGATCCGCCAGCGAATCCGCCCAGCTTTTGCCGCTGGGGCGAAACGCTGGGCGGAAAACGCGGCGGCGAGCCGTATAGGTACGGGATCTATTTCTGCCGCCGAACGAGGTGTTTCGCTGACCGGAAATGACATTCTTGAGCAGCGGGACGCTGCCTACGTCATGAGTAGGCGTTCTTCCGGGGCAGCAACGTCCGGGAGAGACAGTCGAGGTGGGAACTCTCGCGCCTTCTCGTCATATTTGACGAGATGTTACGAGAACAGCTGCCGCAGCCGGCGCCGCTGCTCGAAGGAAATAGATGTAAAGTCAACCCGCTCGTCGCCGCCGCCGCCGGGAGCGGATCCGCAACCGCGGCAGCGGATTTCTTCCCAGGTGTAAACGTACCATAAGAGCTGCGCTTTAAAACGCGAATTGCTGGTGTTCTCTTCTCAGGACTGCTCTTGCGCATGACATGACGGTACTAACCGTGTGTATGTTTATACAGCCGGAAGTTAGTCAGCCCCCAATGGGCGTCCGCGGTGTCTCGGCTGTATATGAGCAATTTAGCTAGTCCAGTACAGACCGCTAGTCTGGGGTCTTTAACGTGCACCACGCAGCGATGATACACGACCACACGCCGGTACGATAATTGAAGCAACTAAAAAAAATGTTAGTAATCGTAATGTCCCATCACCTCGACGGCGAATTGATAATATTTCAATAGTTTTTAACTTTTGTAAAATATTCTGGTCGCCCCCAATCTCGTAATCAACGAAAAGGGCATCTCCTGGAATTCTCAACGTGAGAGCAGATATATTTGTCCCAGAAAACTAGCTTCTTCACAGTCTTCAAGTAACCAAGTCTTCAAAAAGTAAAATGTCAGTCACCAATCATAAGATTTCCAGGAGTATCTTTTTTCTCATGTTCGTTCATGTTTTAACAGCTTAAAGCCGCGATAACACAGGTACTGCTCATACATCCTACAAAACACACGGCGTTCGCTGTCGACATGAGAGAAGTAGCTGTGGACACGACAAAAAAAATGTTAAAATCATGTTTGCTTCACACATATGCGCATGCTTCAAACATGTTTGCAGACAGCTTTTGCATGACCCATGGGATCATGGGTCATCCATTTCCATGGTCATGTCATAGAAGAAAGAAGCACAACTATGCAGCGGAGAGTTTTAGGAAGCCGTTTTTTGCACATCCGATACGGTGCGATATGCGCCCTCTGGCACCAACTGCGCATGCGCGAGTCTTGCTGCAGTAGCACACGCGCAGTTCGTACCGGAGGGCTCATTCTAACGTATCGGATGTTCAAGAAACGGTTCCCTAAAACTAGTGTATGCAGACGGTCTTGAATGATGCAAGTGCATTATAAAACTTCGGGGACCTTCGTATTTTTTTCTTACGTATTGTTATTAGAACATTTTGTATAGCGTTTGTCGCACATTTCAAAACACTTGACATAGTGAAGACCATCGATCGGAACGTACCTCCGGGCCCAGTGTGCATCGTGACTGTCGCTCCGCTGCTCCAGATCGTCGCGTTCTTGGCCGTTGGATACAGGGCCCGCACCGTGGCGTTGTATCGAGACCAAAATCTCAAGCCATCGAGGACGAGCTGGGGAGTCGTGGTAGAGTGTGGGCGACACTTTTTGAGACGGCACACGAGGACGACGAATCTCTCCGGAGGGGATCGGTCCCGTTCGGCATCTTCCAGGTGAGAACGCCTTGCACGTCTTCATCGGACGGAATCAGCCGGTATCGTACGTCAATAGGTGCTTGGAATCCTGTTGCAATGAAACGAGGGGAAAAGAAAAGCGATATTGTAGAAGTTTCTCGTTCACTAGTCATCGAATTATATTTTTTTATTTCCACAAACACTGCTGGAGTCGACGAGAGCGGTAAGAAACGCAGGGGCGTTTTAGTATCATGGCGCTCTTTGCAGCGCGACTGGTTCTTAAACATTGACGCGTGGGCCTCGCTTAAGACGTTAACAGTTACAACGGACATTTTAACGGCACTTCTAACCGGGAAAAAGACGCCGTATCTTCAGGCCGGAAAATTAATTTAGTTCAATTTACAAATTGTGCGCATTTATTTAATGTTGAAATCTTTGTGCCGCTCTAGGTTGACGTGCATTTATGTTAACATAATTTCTTACCGTTTTGTTGAGGCCTGCTCCAATGTCACCTATTGCCCTAAAATACATTTTGGCTGAACTCTTGTTTACAATTTTTATAAAACATTTCAGTGCGCCATGTTTCGCAAAAGAAAAAAAGAAATAGTCGCAAAAGTGTTACAAATGTCAATTTCTCAAATACAAAAAAAAGAGTATATTCACCTCCGCAGTAACTCCGTACAAATAAAGAAAATCTCATGAACGAACCGGTAGTTCAATAGCCATAATAGGTGCTTCAAAAGTACTTACGTGGTGGAAGCGTGCGTACAGTCGTATTCGCGGTAGGGCCCGTGTAAGTGTCTTCACCATCTTCGATGTAGGCAGAAATCTGCACCAGGTAATCCATGCCTTCTTCGAGACGATCAACATAAACCTGGTAGCCGTCTTTGGAGTATTTGAGGATTTTCCGAGTGCAGCGTTCGTCCTCTGTTCTTTCACAGACCGCAAGAGTAAATCCATCCGGGTTTCTTCGCGTTCTCTCTGGCGGATTTCCCCACGAAATTACGACTGCGTCCGATTCGTGGCTGGTAGCAGCCAAAGATGACGGAAGACCAGGAGCTGGAAAATAAGACAATAAAGGCGTGCGGCAAACAAGTCATGATGATTTCTTGGGTTTATAACAAGATAACTATGAAATTTTCTGAACTTTGTGCACTGAATGTAAATCTGATCTGTAGAATAAAGCTGATCTTTATGAAAGCGTCACCAATTTATTTGACCCAACTACTGAAGAATAAGAAACGGTTAAAAATAAGGAGGTATACCCTCAATTATTTTAATAGCTCATAGCGTTAGGCGTTCGGAAGAGTCTGAAACGTACCGTAGCAAAATGATAAAATGGCAAGGAAAAATAGCTAAACACTTTATTAAACACATAAAATAAATGAACCAATTTTCATGTAGTGTTCAAAATAATTGTTTTGTGTTCAAATGAAAAGAATGGAGGCAATTTTTAATACACACGACTTTCAACGTTCAATTCAACGTTCAATTAAAATGGAATATAGTCCTAATTGTTTACATTAAAATTAGTTATTTTATACCCATATAATAAAACGTATGAAGTATACATTTTAATCAGCGAATGGAATACCAACATTACTTTTTTACGTTCGTTGAGTACACCTCTCTTAACAAAATAGCGTAAAAATCAAAATTACGCTTCTGCGCCATTTTCCATTTTTTTTGTCGCGTTTGTGGCCTCCACACTTCCTTATGACAAAATAATACAATTTTCTTCACCCACCACAATACATTTTGAAACTTTCGTAAGTGCAGATTAAATGGACAACAAATGGTTATGATGTATAGGGAGAATTATGAATTATGTAAATTTTGTACTTAACAATTGTTATTAGTTTCATTGCTCTAAGAATGCGTTTCTTTGTGCATTCTGTATTGCTTGAACCGCACAAAGAGTTTGTACCAATGCCGATGTGACTCAGGGCTGGTCAGTTAAAGAATTTTTACTTCCGCTCCAGCATTTATTTATAATGAATTTTTTAAATCAACATTGCGTCTTACAAGCTAACTATTTTTCATAACAAGAACGCGAATTAGAAAACCTACTGTACAATCCCGTAAGGACGCCCACCCACAAGGGAATTGTAGCAGACCGTTTTTCTCCTCCGCTACAGTATCCGCGACGAAAACGCCGCAGCTGCGCCTGCGCGCCGCCAGCCTTGTCTGCAGAGTTGAAGGTCTTGGGGCGGATACCGGAGCGCTATCCGGGTGCTTAGCGGGCTGCAGAAACGGTCTACTACAATTCCCCAATGAAGAGATAAATTGGAAAAAACATGGGGTGGGCTATATTTGGGGATGCAGCAGCAACAATTTATTAAAAAAAGGAGATAAGACACTGGGCTTTCCGCTAAAACCCAGATAAAGCGGGAACCGATACCGCGGATTGCGTTCACGGCAAATTTGCGTTTTACGATGCGATAAACACGCGGTAATTTGCTACGACAGCCGGTGTCGTTAGTAAACGGGGTTTCGGACGCAGAAGATTCGCCTTACAGGTTTTTCTCACGATTCGAACGCGCATGCAGATTTAGCTTTCAGATATCCAAACAGTAAAGGCTGTGTCTACAGTGCCGTCCGACGGCACTCCACTCGCGCGTACAAGAGCCATCCAAAAGAGAGTCGGACGGCGCGTGTATCACTGGGGAGCTCGTGGAACTACGTGGGAGGACGCTCTTACGGGATTTTATGGTAGTTGCCCATCCGTTTATTAATGTAATGCCCTACTAAATTAGGAAGCGCCTTTTCTTACCTCCAGGCCCCGTCCCGTGTTGACGAATCAATGGACTGCTAAGGACTTTGTTATCCCCCTCTTGATAGAGGACAAACACCTTGAAAATGTAGGTCGTCCAGTAGTCCAGACCTTCCCAGACAAGATACGTTCCTTTCGTGTAGTCGGCAAGGCACTCTTCGCTGCAAACTTCAACGTGGTAGCCAAGAACGTCTTCCTCCCTCGAGTTTTCCGGCATCCAGGTTATGTTCACCACCGGACCATCGGCCCCACTAATGACAGTTAGTGATATGCTCTTCGGGGGCGGGTAGGACAGAACCTTGAGCAAAAATAAGATAGATATTACAAAAAATACGAAAGAGAACTGGAACGTAAATTAAGCAAGAAAAATATTCCACGAACCAAAAAGCAATTTCATATCAGATCTTAATACGTATTCCACTACCAATATGACGGCACGACAATTCCTTCGTTTTCTTCAACTCATGTCAGCCTACTTTTGTACCTCCCCCTCCGGTGCCGACTGGAAGGGGGTGGTGTAAATTCCCGTCTACCTTTTTACCTCCACTTTTTGTCCTTCCCTATCACTTTGTTTAGATCACCGACTGTGTGAGATACGTTGTCAATCGGATCTTACTCTGCACCGTTTGTTTACATCTACTAAGGATTCAAAATATTATAGAAATATTTAGGTTAGCAGTCGTTTTAGGACATTTTGTTTAACGGTCGCCATTGGTACAACTGCCAGCTGAAAAGCGAAACTCGCCGGTAGACCGTACCTGATTTGTCTGGTTCTGGGAAACCTCCGTTTTCAGAGAAGTCCTGCAAAAAAAAAAAAAAACATCAAAACAAATTACCTTGACTGCAAATTTTGTAATGATATGCCAAACTACCATTTAAATTTCCAGTCACACAAATACGCGTGGCAATGTGCGTGATAACGAGAGCGTACTAAAAAGCGCGTTATGTATTCAGATCATTTCTGCGCTACAAATTCATGGCTCATTCTATATTTTCGAACCAAGAAACGAATTTCTATCATTAATCAGTCTAAAACCTGATTCGAAATATGTTGTAATTCGGTCTAGGCTCCTCTTACATCAAACGGTTTTGAATCCGCTACTAAATAAGGCACATGCATAAATACTGTATTTTAAGAACAAAAACGGTAAAACACTAACATCCATAACATTAAGTGAACGGTCATTGTAATACAGCTTGCATTACGTTATAATGAAGATAGAAATAAAAATACGATGGTAGCGTATTGGTGCAGCTTACATTTGATCTTTGATATTGGAAACAACCCCCATGACGTGACAACACGCACAACGCAAAATGTTCGATTTGGGAAAGCTATTATGCAAGCTGCACTGACAATTAAAGCCGTTGTGTTTATAAAGTATTGTCACGTATGATTACACACGTGTAAACAAAAATAGTTCAGTGTACACGGAGTATGCTTTGGATCCCTTTTTCTATAGAGCAGATGAACGTTATTGTAACCACGGAGGATTTCCGCAACCCTTATAACGCGTGCAAGCAGGGTTCTAATTCAACTCTACAAGTCAACGCTATACAGTTACGAATGAGGGAACAACAGTTCACCTCAATGACTAAAATATGCGACTGTTGGCCGACACTGTTACAAAGCCACGGTGAAGCTTTCTATGAACCGCGCACAGCAGCGAGGGCTATCTTAACAAAAAACAACTCTGATCAGGCATTGAACCTATGCGCGATATTTCAGTGACTGTTCCGTTGTTGGTCGACACTCCCCTCTCAGCCGGCCAACTCTATCGACCATTCGAAGATCGGCTTCTCTGCGCTGCCATCTGTCTCCTGGGCTGTGGGGCGCATATAGGATAGGAGCATGGAGAGGATACACCTCTATTCTGGGAAATATTAGACACCGTGCAGGCGTACCCACCCCAGTGCCTCGGCACTTTTCACTTGAATGATAAGCGCCTGAAAAGTGTATATATATGTTTCACCTTGAGGTCAAAGCAAAGTCGGCGCTACGAACCGATGGGACCAATCAAACAGCGACAAAGGCGCGACGTAATGGTGTTCGACACCTCTCGGCGCGTGCTCTGTCATCGGCTAAACAAATGAAGTTCAGTGAATGCCCCATGACCTGCGTTTTTTAATACGTGTATTCGTGTTTGCATATGCACAAGCCTTCGAACGCGCTTTGGATCATAATAAAACGGTGCATAGTCGAGTGAATGCCGATTTCACAAATCAATCTTGTTTATAACTTATTGGCGTTAGGCTATTAGCTTTTCGTGAATGCACAGTTGCGACTCATATTAAGATCAAAGGGCGTTCGTCGACTGCTCGTGTACCCCTTTGCAACGCTTATCACCAAGGCAAACATTCATAGTCACTGGGCTGTAAGCGCATGAGTGGTGCCTGACATTCCGGATAAAAGGGCAGCTACACATGCTCAGAAGCCGTTTCAATGGCCCAGAATGGTGCCAGATTACAACTCGTAGATGGCCAGTGGCAGCGTCATGAGGCGGCGGCTATGGCGGCATGTGCGCTTTTGCGAAACACGCTTAAGGGGAGAGATGAGGCGCGCAAGTCGCCACGGATGCCGCGTCATGACGCTGCCAATCGTGTGTTCTTCGTATGCGGAGTGCAGGTTCGTCTGCTTCTTGCTCAATGGGTGGCATCGACGTCAAGACACCGAGCTCTGATTGGCTCTGATTGGAAAAATAGGGGTAGACCTCAATGCTAGCTGACTTTTGGTCTACCCACTATCATTCCAATCAGGAGCCACTCGGAGCTCGACGTCCTGACACCACCACATCTCCTGCGCAAGGATCAGACAAACTAGTTTACGATCCGGGACTGTAGTTGGATCAGTACCCGTTCGTGCCCCTCTACATTTGCCGCATAAAATTAACCCTAGTGCCGCATGCTCCGGGACAGCACTGCTGAGACAAGCATTCAGGGCCACATTCTAGAGTTGTATAATTCAAACCCACAAGACGAATTCATGGCGTGATTGACATCTGCGCATGACCTCTGCGAATGCTTTTGGAATCGCCTGGCGTTATCATCCAACTTTCACGTGTACAAAAATACCTTCTCGAATGAGTAGTTTTTTGTTTTCGCGAGTATCTCTCTGTTCGGAGATAAACCAGTCTCCATGCCTATCGAGCAGACAAATGTTAGCTCGGACAAAAGCGTTGGCTAGGCCCTCGACAAGATTTTTATATTTTAAACCCAACAGAATTCGTGGCATGAATGATACCGGCACAGGTCATCTGCGCATGACATCAACGCATTATCCTTACGCATAATGCGCTACCTCTTAGCGAAATAATGGGACTCGCTTCGCGTTATCGTACAGCTTTCGAATGTGGGAAAACAACCTGTCGAGTAAAGAATAGTTTGTGTCAAGAGTATTTTGGCGTGTTTAAAGATAAATCTGTCTTGATATGCGTGGAGTGGTTAAAAAACGTTTGCTCCGACAAGGGCGCGCTTCTCCCGCAACAATTGTCGATACATCACGGTAAACATCTCGTTTTGTCACAGTCCAGATTTTGCCCCCCCCCCCTTAAACAAGGGCAGTCTACAGACACGATAGTTGCTTTCATTTTCGAAGCCTTTAAAGAACCTCACTTTCACGCCCAAAATTATGTTTCTCGGTTGAGTCAACAACCACATGGTATGGAATGAATACCAGGTTTTAATCTTCAGCTCCAACTTTATTATTAGAGTAAACAGAAAACCCTCCGAACCCTTTCCCGATAAGATGACTTCCGTCGCGTTCTTGACAACTTCATTCATGAAGGAATTCGTCTCGTCGATGTTCAACACAATTACACTGCTAAGACGATAACGTCAATTAACCAGATTCCCCAGTTTTTTGTTTGGGTGTGTGTTTTTGTTCAGTTCGAAAGCACTACCTAACTTATCAAATGTGACCTTTTTGACGCTAAACAAGGCCCAGCTCGGTAAGCCTCGTGCAGTAGTTTTGCAGGTCGCAAAAATAAAGCCCATATTCCCCAGACCGGAAAATTGAGACTACTGATTCAATTAGTCGTTCACCAAGAACCTCCGAAAGTTTTCAGAAAAAAACCCGCTTATCAGCTGGTTTCGACGTCTAAAGCGAAACAGTAGCAAAATATGCGCCACAACTTTCCCGTTAACTTTAACGCGGAATTCACGCGTATAAGGCGTTGTGTGGGTCTTATCCTCTCACACAAATCAAAATGCCCCCAAAAGCCATTCAGGAGCCAATGACTCTTCAAATTCTAGCATTGTCAAAAATGCCGACAGAGGATAAGATACACACAATGCGTTCTGCTTCTCTTGCCAATTTTATGCGAAGACTGAAGGTCAGTTTCGACTTTTATGCAGAACGTGCTTGAGGTCTGGCTTGTACACGACCCACCCGACGCTACCGAAACTCGTCCCTAAAAGTCGTGACACGCCCTCCGAGTTTAGTAGACCCGCGTTAGAAAACACTAAGCGTAGCTCAAAACACGTTGTCCATTTAGCGAGTGCCGACTTTTTCGCGTGGGTTCGAGATACATTCATTTTTCTTTTCTCTTTCTGCAAACCGCAATAAACAAATCCCGGCAGACGACCGACTCGTGTCACATGAAAGAAAAAAGACTTCGAGGCGACGGGCGCCCGCCTTTCCATAGTGTCAAACGAAGAAGCAAAGCGGCATTATCCGACTTACCGTTGTCGCGCCAGTTGGTACATTGCCACGAACTTCGGAAATCACTGCGGACGCCACGCAGAGAAGGAGCAGTGCTCCCTGATTTCCATGGCAAGCCTGTTTCAGGACTGGGACGTGTGTGTCAGGCGTGTGTCCGCGCCAGCAGTGAAGGCGCGCGTGTGATGAGCTTCTAGATTACAGTGCGGCACGAACGAACGAACGTTGATGCTTCCCGCCCGTCCGTTGCGAGACTGGGAAAGAAGAAAAGAGAGCGGTGGGATCCTCCCTCCGACGACGCTTGGCGCGTCCGTGTTATCGGCATTTGTTTTTGAGCCGATAGCAGCGAACGTGATTTTATTCTGAAGAATGGCTCGTTTCCTCATCTGGAAACTATCTGCATCACTGTTTGTTGTCCGCTGCACAGTCATGATTGTCGGGTGTCCAACAAATCAGCTGTGTAAAGGCTGTGAGTGCGCAGGCGCGAGCTGCTGGTAGCTAATCGTGTCGTTTATTCCCTGACACTGGGGTGCACAAAAGGAAAAGTGTTTTATCGAACGAACAAGCACAGAAGGGAAACGTTCCCTTCTCTGTCTGTTCTTTGACTAAGCGTTTTTTTCCTTTTCTGCAAGCACAATCCAGGGTATTAAACGACATGATTAGCTGTGTAAAGAGAAGCCGAACGGTTAATTCAAGCAAAGATGTACCGAAAGTGGAAAGGGCCACTTGTAAGACCGTTTTCTTCGTGACGGCCGCCATGTTGAGTTCTGATGTTGGTTAGTTGGGGCAAGATAGCAAATAACTTGATTTGCCTATTGGAAGGCGTTTGGAATCAAGGGGTTAGTGCCAATAGTTCAACTTTGTCCTTGGCCATACTTTTCTTATTGTGGTTAGGCTTGAACAATGTACATACTTCAATTTTGTCGCCCAACCACACTAAGCATGCATATTTCAAGATGGCAAACGCATCACAAAAACGGTATTTAGTAGAAATCAGTGCCTTGGACGCTTAGAGCCTTGGACAAAGGGTTGGAACGTGCTCACCACGTGGAGCATGCACTCACAGGGTCCGCTGTTGTTGTCGGTCCCCAATCTCCTAAAAACAAGAAAGAGAAAGAGACGACAGCGAGAAGGCGAAGAGGATAGTCCTGCCGTTTGTGTGGCTGATGTTCAAATTAAAAAAGACGCGTGAGCCGCAACTTTTGTTTTCTTTTTCTTTAGGGAAGTGTACGCTTTTTTTGCCGTGGCGGCATTTCCTGTACCCCGTCAGACAACGCCACATTTAAGCACGCCTCTCTAAGAATTGTCAGACGGCTCTTGACGCAACTAAACTAAACCGGAACATGTGCTATAGTCAGATACAATCTAAGAAAGACAGTGCAAGGGGGAAAAGGACGGAAACTAGGAAGCTGAAGTGAAGAGGAGCAACCTCCGTTCCACAACGGCTTTCCCCGAGCACGCTTTTCTCACCCTCGCACTGTCTTTCTTAGGTAGCATCTTACTACAGGCGACCCCATAACGTAATTTTCCTTTCTTCATCATCTGGCTTCACGTACACAAGAAAGCTTCTGTCCCGTTTCCGCTCTGCCCTTTCCTCATAAGGATGTAGGGCCATGTCCTACTGGTGGGTCGTTGAACTATGTCCACTGCTTTGCAGTCTGGCACCCACGCAAGCTTGGTCCTGACTTTAGGGGTCACGTGGCGGCGAGTAAAGTTTCGTCCGTGCTTTTTGTTTTCTTACGTGAAACGTTGATAGGCTGGGTTTTCAGATTCACTGAAGCAACAAACAAAAGCGTAACCGTGATTTTCCCTGTTAACCTTAGCAGGGAAAGCTACGTCACGTGGCTTGATTTCGCGTGACCTTCACGCATTCAGTTTCCACGCTATATTTAGCGAGAAAATTTACACGTGACCGGCTGCGAATTTTGCACCTAAATTTAGCGGAGAAAATGACGTTACATGGTTCAATGTAACGTGACCTACACACAAATTAAGCTTTCCCGCTAAATATAGCGGAAAAATTGACACGTGACCGGCCGCAGCCCTGCATTCCTCATACTCTATGGATACAGGCCGACCCGACGGGGAAAGTCAATGAGTCAATGGGGTGGAGAGGAGTGGAGAGACCTGGAGGGCAGAGCTCGAGAAGGAATGCCTGGAGGTTACTTGCGCTAAACCAAGAACGTTTCACGTAGCAACACAATTGCAGGTCAATTTGCCATGCATTTTTTTTTCTTCTGGCAGCACGGTGATTTGGCAAACGAACTTTTGGTCTGTAACTTGACGTTTTAACTTTCTACTGTGCAGAGGTGCTGTGGTTCGGAATCGAGGGGTCATCAAGACTCCATCTGGAAAGTTTCCCGGGGGTCCCCGGGACGATTCCTGCAACCTAGCAAAGTAGGGTAACTGGACTTCTTAAGCAAGCCTTTTTACAGTTTTAAACATCCTCTTCATTTCCGCGTTAGCCTGCGGATACCTTGAGTTGGACGTGATATGATGGAACTCGTCCAGCGAAAAACACGAAACCTGACAATACAAATTCCGCTCCATTGTCCGAGAACACCAGGAAACGCCATGCCGCGCGAAAATACTTGTTGGAAAACAATGCCAAAACCAACATTCGAATGTTTGTTGATTGTCTTTTTTAGCTACCAAACCTAACATATTTTTAGAATACCCAGGTCATACTCTCTCCGGCATGCTAATTATTATAGCTAAATTCAAAATAGCTATAGCGAAAACAGCAAATGAACGTGAAGGCAAAAACAAAATTCAAATTTCACCGGGCTTTCTAGTGAGGTGATGTTACACATGCCATATACCTTTCAAGTCGAGCAGACCGTCTAAGAAACACGGAATCTCGAGCATGGTTATTTTTCAGTTTTGCTGGCGTGAACTTAACCAGAATTTCTATCACCGCTATGAACTTCTTATAGCTCGTTGGGAACAAGCTGTAATTGCCTCGTATTAAAACATTTGACGTCTCATTTTTTTTGTGTTGCCAGTATGACCTCTTAGTCATTTAAACCAAGATCGGAAACGTGAATAATTTCGCGTAAATAAATTAGTGCACCCTGCAGTGTGGGTACTAGATCATATCTGTCCATTAATGTGTTAAATCGATCTTGAGGCAAATCAGTGAATACCAAAAAGCGTTTTTTTGCTAGTTATACCCGTAAGGCGAGCAATATCTGGGTGTCGGTACAGGTAATCAACAACACCCAGGTGATGGGGGGTAGTCCTTCGATAAATTTAATATTAACAATGTAAAAATATGAAGAGTTTATTTTTGTCCAGCCTTTCATTTTTCACGAAGAATAATGATCAGTCGTAAAATTGATAAATAGTCAAACTGATATTATTTTGATGTTGACAGCCCTTGCGGGATTAATATACTTTATTTGTGTTGGCATGCAAGAGGGTTTCTAATATCCCAAAAAAAACGCGGACAATAACGCTTGCTTGAACAATTTGTGATCAATACTCCGCTCTTTTAAACGTTCACTTTGTTTTCAATAGCGACGAACGCTTTTCACGGCAATTTGGACGCAGATTTCGTTCTATAGCAGATGAATGTTAGTGTAAGCCTTGAAACAAGAAACCGAGCAATCCATTCACCAGTGAGTTTCATACCAAGTTCGTAGGTCAATTAGGATATTAAAATTAAAGTACCTCCTTGTCACGTTCTAGTCTGTAGCATACTGAAAGCGACTCATATTACCCGTTATTAATGATTTTAGATGTTTGTTAAAACGTTCGTGACTTTCCCGTTAAACTGACCTTGTATTAAAAAACAAATTCCATGGGGCAACGATCCAGGACACATCTCGCCGCTACTCCTGTACCCTTGGCTGGCTTAGCTATTCTGAGCAGAAGCTGACAGTCTTGAGCGTGAGCGATGACTGCCGGCATCGCCACGAAGGCCTAGAATGCTCAAAACAACCTCCGACACTGACGGCGCGTGTAGGGTACTTAAAACCCCTTGTTCTCGGAACATCCACAGTAATTTTAAGCGGGACCTCCATTCCCGCCGTCGATGTTGTTGTCCATGACGCTGAGATGTGCCCATTGCCTAATAACCAGGACCGTTGCGAAATATGTTTTTTTTCTCTCTCTCTAAACGCGCTTACGTAACTCCCTGTCTTGCACAGCGTAAAAGAGAAACCGAAAATTCCTTCTCGCTAGGGCGGCCTGTGAGGCGGATGAACAAGTAAAAAGGTGTACGAGAGGGCGCGTGACTGACTAAAAGTAGACAGCGCGCAAAAACTAAAGCACGGCGTCAAAGAGGAAGGGTGATCCGAGAGAAGCGCTGTCTCGCCTACTTCCTTATAGACTGTCTCGTTTTGATGCCACGACACATGTCTCAAAAGTGAGGTCACGTGCCCAGTCACTTTCATAAATAAAGCCTAAACAAAACAAAGTATTAAAATATATATATATATATTTCGGCTGACTTTATTTGCGTATACGACAAGAAAGTTATTCTGGCTGGCAAGACCTCTTTGACGGGCTCGTTTAACATATATCATGTACACGTCATAAAAACGCGTACCTGACATGGTGGCAAGGGTTCGCTCCGCTCTTTCGATCTCACAGAAAGCAGTCAGTTTCCGTGCCTAAAACACTTGGCTGCGGAATAGGATCGACTTGATCTTCGAGAACCAATAATATCCCTGCTAAATTACCGCACTATCTCTAAGAAGTATGTTCACTAAATAGAGTGTTTTATATTATTTGCTTAGTTTTTGTCACAGAAATACCATACCTCCAAGACACTTTAAAGTGGTTTAAGTTAACTGGGTAAATATTTCAGAGGCGGAAACTTCAAATTTAGATGAATGCGGGCTCAATAAGTATTTTGCGAACTCTTTTATATTGTATTACGCTGAACACCAACAATTTGTTGAAGACCAACCATCCTTAACTTTTTTCCTCAGATCTTTAATAAAAGTACCCTTTAGGGATACCTAACAATAGGAACATCTCCCTGCAGTTGGCGGTACTTGTAGTGGCAACTCACTAACACACTTCGTATTAAGGACAGGCTATAAACGCCTGGTGTCCACCGGCTTCCGGTAACAAAGTTGGCCGGGACGACCGTCGTATACAAGATTAGAGATGACTAATATTAGAACTGCGCCAGGATAATATCGCTTTCCTGAAATATAGAAGAGCTTCGCTTCGACGCAATCATCTAAATGCAAGAGCAGCGATCGATCGCAACACACCCATCTTGACAACGAAGCTCAGCTGATTCCAATTGCCCCTCAAAACCGGTTGTAAGCTGCTCTCTTCAGAGGTAGAGGAAGAGCTTTTCTTTCTGTGTTTTTTCCCTTATATTATGCGAGAGCACGAACGGCACGATTGGTGGCTTTCCTTGGATGAACGTTCTTGACAGAATCAGCCTCGTGTGGTTAAGCTCTACGTGAAACTCATTCGGACGTACCACGTCGTTCATTATACCTCAGATCAAAGACATCTGGGAGAAAGTAACTCTGAAGTTGTTTAATTAATGTGATTTCTGTACTAAGTCAGAATTACAATCATTACAATGCTTAGAAAAGTATTGCAGTTCTTTTAACTACGTCTGAGATACGTGGTTCGTAGGAATCTGTAACTCGGCTCAGTTATAGTTTTCTTCTCAAAATTATTGGTTCAGAAATACGCAACTATTCAGCGTCACGACTGTTATTTGCTGCTTTAAATTATGCCATAAGAAGTTTGATTAATCAAAACAAGACTGCGTTCATTCTAAAACATTCACTTTAAAAGCATATACTTAGAAAATCATTTACTAAGACTTCTGCAACAGCAGTTGGTGCACTGCAGATATGACATCATAAATCTGTAGAAGGCAATTTCATTTGTAACTAAAACAAGTTGGTGCCCGGTTGGCCGGGTAAATCACCAATGTATCAAGCTCTTCATTTTAACAACATCAACAAGGCCATTCCTAGCGCTACAAACACTACCATTTGTACTGCCTTTACCCTACTACACACGTTTGCGTGCGTAGTATAGGAACGGCGTATTGTCATATAGTGGACGTGGAGGAATTTCAAAGTTCTGCTTGTAGACGTGGAGGTATTTCAAAGTCCTGCTTCAAAATCCTGGTCCATGAAGGGCTGTCAAAGTTTCATTTCATTTGGCGGAATGTCTAAGAAACGCGATTTCTGGTCAACTTCAGCTCCACTTGAGCATGCGATCTCAGTGTGTGTTGTTTTCCGTCCATGGTCTTTATTATGATGGTATATAAATAAATATTACCCCGTCTTTGTGAGCCCATACTTTTTTTTTATTTTGTCAAATCTATCTATAATGAGTTGCTACTTGTTCGTTCAAAACAAGGGCGACTCTAAACATTACGAGTTTAACTGTATTACTGCGGTTTTTGTTCATTCAACCCTGAGACTCTTGTCCAACATTCTGTCACGTTCTTGAGTTCACACCCTTATTTCCGCTTCGCCGTCTTCGGTGGCAACTTTCTTGTAAGCTTCCAAGTGCTCCACGTGGTCTTGGACACTCTTTTTCTTGGAGAGCCTGAAATCGAGGAAGATAAGGGGTCTAAGAGAAGCCAGGTAACTAATCCAAGGCAAACTAAACAAACAAGTCGGCTGATCTGGTTAGATGAGGTTTAGTTATGTCAGCTTAGTTTAGGTCGGGTTCATTTAGGTCAGGTAAGGCTAGGTTAGCTTAGGTTAGGTTAGGTTAGGTTAGGCTAGGCTATGTTCATTAGAGACGTATCAGTATTGGCCCATCTTTTGTCCGTCGTAGCTCCGGTTTTTAATATCTGTAACCAAGTACGTGCCTCCCCAATTATGGCCACGGTTACTCCCTTACTTGGTCTCGGAGTATCGTTCCCCTTCTTCCAAAGTATCAGTAAGAACGCTTCCGAACGTTTCTGGGAGAAGAGTGACGAGTGCGGCAATCGCCAAGATCATGACGCTGTAGATTATCAAGACAAGCGTGTCTCCCACGACTGCGTCTGAAAATTAGACAGGAAAACAATTGGTGACACGACCAATATTCCCGCACAAAATAAAATACGAAAGTTAAAGAGCAGTCTAATTTATGAAAAGACCACACACAAAAACACATTTTGCAAAAAAAAAAAGAGAGTTGGAAGTCATCCCAGCAACCATATAAAGTACTTGTTTTCGTGAGCGCTTCAAGTACAAGTGTATATTTAGGGCACAAGGTAAGTCATATGCTCCCCATGCATTTTAGGCCATGTTGAGGAACATTTTCTCGGTAATTATTGGCAGTATTTTCGTGATATAGGTATATATAAATATCATTTTGTTCCAATTTATTTTTACTGACCTAGAATTATTCAAACAAATGGAAAATGAAATTTTATATTGCGTTTTCTTTTTTCAACTGAATTGTTATATTTTTGTACATTAAAAAATCTTTAGCACAAAAGCTGTGAGGTGCATAATTTGTAATTCTAGTTCAGTACCTTTCCACTCCTATGTAGGTGGCAGAAATAAAAAAACAAATCAACCCTCTATAATGGTAGGTTAAGGAAATAATGGTACCCATGCACTGGAAAAGCACTGTGTTAAGATAACCATCTTTCGTGAAGGTTTTTTTTTCGTCTATTTGTTTATTTTTTTTAATATTTTAACTCATGTCAGCAAACGAGCCTCGCTACTTCCAATACTGTCGCAGAAAGGGATGTACACTATTTATGCAATTTTTTAGAATGCAAATACTGAGTTAACAGGGCGAGCTTCTTCATACGCACAGCTATGTATATCCAGGGTTCCAACGTGGCGCCGAGTCTTCCGAATGTAGTGCAGAGTCCAAAGGCTCCGCTCCTGGCTACTGTTGGAAATACCTCGTTGATGTAGATGAACTGTGTCGTGTAACCCAAGGTGTACACTAGCCAGCCCATCATCCTGATCGTGATACGTAATGTAGAAAGAGCTGAAAAAAAAACAAAATTTGGGGTGCTTCAATATTAGTTTCGCTTCAAAACTTCAGAATTTTAGCGTCAAGCCCTAGGATGGCCTTCTGGGGCTGTAATAAATGAAACAGCACAAAGAGGACTCAAAGACAAAGAGCAGAACAGACATCGACGTCAGGGATTACTAGTAACGAGTTTCTTTTACCTAGTAACTTTTATGGCAAAGAGTAACCTATTTAGTTACTTTCTTTAGATAAGGACCGAGTAACATACTTAGTTACTTTTAAAGCCAAGTAGGGTATTTCGGATACTTTTGAGGACTAACGTGTACAACACCGTTTAAACAGCTTCGCTTTAATTCTAGCCCGAGCACTCGTCTATCGCGACAAAGGCAAATGGGCAACCCGAAAAACAACTAAACAGTATCACAGTATGGGAACGTTTATCTCTGAACACGTAAGTCGAACTATACAGCTGGGAATATCCTACACCCAGTGGACACAATAAGGATCGTTGGTTGAACCCCTAGAATTGTGTACCGACCGAATGTAACCCCAGAGGTTGACAATAAGGAAAGGCCCATCACCCATTGTCAATGTTGAAGTTTAGAAGCACAGAGAACAAAAGAGAGACGGGCATTCCAGATTCACCAGATCTTCCTGAATCAGAGCACTGCCATTCTTTCAAGGGTTTCTTCGAGAACTGCCGTTCCTTCGAGCACTGCCGTTCCTTCGCCCCCTACAGAAGATGTGGCCAACATCTTCCGAGCTTACTTTTCTGCTCTTAACACTACTCAACTCGAGCGCGTCAGTAGAGCGACCCTCCAGCGTCGCAGAAGATGTATGTCTAGCAAGCGACGAAACATAACTGATAAAAACGTTCGAGAGGCAGCTACTGCTGAAGTGCGTTACGACTACTGAAAAGAAAACGATGAACCATGAAACAAAAGCAGTTGGTCGTCAGAGTAACAAAAAAGGTAACTCGTTACATTTAAGGTAAAGTAACGCGTTCCTTCTGAGAATCGATATCGAGTAACATACTTAGTTACCTTTTAAGCGAGTGACGAGTAACGGTATTCCGTTACTTTTGGAGGGGTAACTGGGTAGATGCCTGGAGCAGACATACGCAAGCACAGCGTATGTCTTCCGCGCTCCGTCTCACACTAAATCCGACTCCAGCCAATGCGAGCCGCACCGAAAACTGCACCGTCATGGTGCTGGTGCTCGTCGTCTTTGTACGTTTGCCATCACCGGCCAAACCAATTATGCACAAGGTACGTGGCGAGGTTCTGCTTTTTTTCTGTGCGTGACTGATTGGTTCAGTCGGCGATAACAACTATAGACTCCGATCGCTGCGACGATGCATTCTCGGCGCTCTTTGATTGGCACCATATCGGGTCGTAGCGTTGGCAGTGGTCAGGCATAATGTGAAACGGCAGGCACCTGTATAGACCAACTGAACTCCCTGACGTCACGCCACTGCGGTGGCGCTGCTGTCGGTACCGCGCATGCGCAGACGCTTCACTCCTCCCGAATTCGGTTTCTGCGCACGCGCAGTGTCCACAGCTGGTGTGGGCATAGCGGGCTTGTCTGGAAACTCTGTGTCGGCGTATATGTATGTCCTTAATTGCGCTGTTTTCTTCATTAGGCACCAACTCGTCTCCAGGGCCGTTGGCAACACCAATGTAGTGTAAAAGATATGCTAGGCTGAATGGAACGCGTCTCCGACTTGGCGCGATTACAGCGCCCTCAAATGTGGTTTCTCCAATTTCCGGCCGATTGACGTCAGACTCGTGTGATGCCGTTGCACGTCGCAATCCTGACGGCGGTGCAGCAGCGGACATGGATAGGGCAGACGGATCATTCTGCCGTAAGTCGCTCTTCAGCTTGGCAATCCACGAAAACCAACGTTACTCGATCAACTCAGTTGACAAACTCCCATGGAGAGCGTGATCCCTTCTCGTACTCCTCTAACGCTGTTCGAAGCACCAAGCTTCTTGCTAGCTGCTGCGCGCCTTGCAACAGGAGTTCAACACACGGCCGCGGCAGGCAAGAAGGATGATGCTTCAAACAACATTTCCGAATCTAGGGTTACCTGCGGAAACTGACGAGTGTCAGCGCGTGTCTTAGAAGGAATCACGCTCTCCGCGGGACTTTCCCAACTGAGTTGATCGAGTGACGTTTACGAGAAGTACGGCAGCCACAAATCGAAACACTGCGACGACATAGACGCTTCCGTTTACTGTTTTTTTACGCGCTAGCGTTGAGGAGCTGGTGTCTCAGAAAAGCCGGCGTCGGTGGTGTCGTGACGGGAAAATCCTGATTGGTCGATATGGTCATGACGTCACAGCCACATGGCCTCGCGCGGGGATTTCAAACAGCCCACAAAGCTCACGTGAAATGTGACCACGCGTGGAATGAAAAAAAACGTGATATATAATGGGAATTAAAGGTCGCCGTATGACTCAAATGATTCTACTTTATAAACTAAATCATTTGCGTTAAAGAAAAATATGAAGAGTTTTAGGCAGGACTCGAAAACACGACCCTTCGCTTGCGAGCCAGTCACGCTACTGAGTGGGCGATGTCCGGCGCACTTCCTGCTCACTGGCAGAAAAAGCACGAGACGCGACGAAAGGGGCCCGATAACGCGATCGCGTTCTACTTTTAAAGGCGAAGCTTAAGTGTCCACCATGTTTCTTGCCATAACTTGTACATTCAATTACCAGGACCGCCGGACAGCATGAGAAGCCAACTCCTGCGGCATAATCTGTTAACACTTCGGGGTCACTCTTGATGCATGGGCAGTGTAGGCAAGACCACCTGGATGACAAGGCCCTGGTCTGACATCATCATTACTAGATCCGCGACCCAAAACCAACCGGCAATTAGGCCGCAGTTCGGCGACAGGCGCCGCACAACGGCAGACGCGTCCGTCTTGGCACCCGCGGTCGTTGTTAGACGCTTATATACTCGGTTTCACTTTACGTCCAAGCGCAGCTCATGCTACAAGCCATCGGAACCAATCCAAGGCCGTGTGAGTGTCACGTGGCCTTGGAGAGGAGGCACAGCGACGCGCGGAAAGAGTACCACAAGCTACGTTCACAGAGCGGGATTGGCTATTGGACAGCGCGTAGTCCCCGCTGCGTCCGGACGTAGGGTGAAACGGAGTATAGACGCGCTGGCGGTAATGCTGCCCGAGTAAAAAAATCTTATATGTGTAAGAAATATCTTGGTCCAATAAACGCATACATTTTAGATAAGATCACGTAAGAACATAGAGGAACCTTTTAAGAACGAATAAGAACAATATAAGATTATATAAGAAGGTATAAGAAACTGACAAGAAGTTTCTCGTAGCTTCTTATATAACCTAATATTGTTCTTATGCGGAGGGCAAGTTCCTCTGCTTCTTGTGCAGGGGGCAGCGGTGACGTCAGAACGCCGAGCCCTGATTGGCTGATCGCGGTCCCCTATCTGAGCGTCGTCTGCTCCTTTGCAACGTCGTCTGCTCGCAACGTCGTCTGCGTCTGTCTTACCTTTCCTGCGACTTTCGGAAGTGCAGAGGCCAGAGGCCAGAGGCCAGGTTCATGAAGCGATCTTACGCCAAAAATATGCGTAAGACAAAACTTACGAACAAATTCGTATTCACGAAACGAAATTTTCGTAAGTTTTGCGCTGGTTACGACGAAATTCTACGACAGCTCCGAAGCTGTCACGCACTTCTCACGATCAAATCAGCATGGCCGACAGCGTCGCGGTCGCGACGACCAACGGACGTTTATTTTTCTACGTGCGCTTCTCACGCGTCCCGACTTCAAGCAGCAAGGGAAAAGTAAAAAGTACTTGAAACAGACCACGACGAACAAGAACGCTGGATCCACAAACACCCGGGAAAAGCTCCAACGGCCATGATTCAACCGACACCGACCAAGCGAGCTCGGCAGATAGGCCTAGCAGGCATTCCGACTCGGCGACCGTCTGCCCACGACCGGCTGGCGTGCTGAACGGAATATGCCCGCGCGACCCCTGTAAACCCTTCCCGTATTATACTTTGATCGCTGACCTCAATTTGAGATTAAGAGGTCAATCTCTTCCTTTTGTCATCTCCTTGTTTTCCGAGGCAACGGTGACTCTCGCCGGTGAAAAAGCGGTGAATCGCGGAGAGCGACGGAGCGGATCGAGGGGCCGTGCTCCGACAGACGCAGGAAAGGTAAAGCAGCCATCGCTTTGACTAGCAGACGTAAAGCAGACGACGTTAACTGCGCCAACCCGGCGACGTTGTTAAAGAGTGAGGAGTCTCGCAGCACACAAAAGGAGGGAAAAAGTATTTGGGAGGAAACTTGCGGACATTAACACGCTCACTCTCGGTTCTTAGCAAACAAACCTCGGCGCCTCGGGACACCTCGCCAGTGAGTCCTTTGACTTCCCTCCTTGATGCGCGTCTGCTAGTTGTTAGACAAAAACAACGTACCGCTCGAGTTATTTCGTCTCCCTCTCTGAAAGGCAAAGTCGAGCTCGCTCGTACAGACCTGCACTTCCAAAAGTCTCAGGAAAGGTAAGACAGACGCAGACGACGTCGCGAGCAGACGACGTTGCAAAGGAGCAGACGACGCTCAGATAGGGGGTCGCGATCAGCCAATCAGGGCTCGGCGTTCTGACGTCATCGCTACTTCCTTTCTCATGCGCAGAAGACGAAAATGAAGCAACTTGCGAGGCGTATATGTTCATATGCGGAGAGCAAGTAGAGTTTGCTTCTTGCGCGGGGTTGCTGTGACGTAAAAACGACGCCAAACTCTGACTGGCGTTGATTGAAGGATAGTGGGCAGCTTTCTTCCCAAGGCAGCTTTCTTTCCCAAGGCAGCTCAAGGCAGCTTTCTTCCCACTATGCTTCAATCAGAGCCAATCAGAGCTTGGCCTCTTTCTGACGTCACCGCAACCCCTGCAAAAAAGCAGACAAACTTACGCTCCGCATTAGGTTCGTGTATGCTCTTATAATATCTTATTTGCTCATATGTGTTTATTGAATCAAGAAATTTCTTGTAAATATAAAATTTTGTTACTAGGGTTATGCAAGCAAGGCGGCGCGGCGTGAATCCACTAGTGATCACGTAGTGGAATGGAATCACACGGGGTTCGCGACAGTTATCGTGCGAAACTTGGCACTTTTTATAGCTTCAGATAAAATTCCCGCCCGTTTGCGATATCGTATCGCTCGGTGAGATTTACTTTTATGAAACCGGAGAACAGAAAGTGCTTCTAAGGGTTCAAGTTAGGCTCCTCGACGAAATCTTGGGTTAAGCGGAAACATTGATGCCACAATACAAAAGGGTTGAAAGTGACGCTATACTAGAAAGCGTAGCTGATTTAGCTGTCCTAGCTGGGACCGACTGAAGAAAGTGACGGAGAAGCTATACTTTTCTGAAACCGGATAATGCAATTTGAGAAGTAATACTGTGTGTGACTGGTTACTTATGCAGCCTTCCAGACCTGGTATAAGTTCTTTAAAAAAAATGTCTAAACCTCGCTGACATTCGTTTGCGCAGTTGAGTTAATCAGACTCGTCAGAAACATCCATGTCATATTTCTCAATTACGCACTAACTTTAGTTGTCCATTAGTTAAATATACACTGCCTGAACTACTAAATAACCTTTCAACCCCAGAAATTTGATGGTGCTTCACTAAACAAAATTCTTATACTTAACATTGTATAAAAGCGCACACCGTCAGTATAATTAACGTAACTTTGTCATCTTCTTTTTCATTGTTTTGCTTTATCCTATGTTGTTGTCTGCCTTTTAGGGGTCCATCTAGTCCATCGAGCAGGATCGAAATTCAACAAAGTTTCAATGTTTCAACTCTCTTAAGTATAGTCACCATACTTACGATTACTTGCAACCGTTTGCCTTAAAAAAACTTTCGGTGAGAGAACCCACTGGTGACATCTATCGGCTTGCCGCTGAACACTGTGCATTTCCGTATATTTTCTACTTCCTTCGCGGATGCTATTCTTGGGGGAACCTGAAAACTTTCGACGACGTTATAAACGATCAATTCTCCTAGGCAGTACGTACATTTTATTTTGGAAATTCCGCAAAACCCTCGCTCTGGCGACAGGCAGTTACAGGGTCACCTCATAGATGGTGCTAGCGTGAAGTGTTGTTCTCTAGAGAGCCTGTGTTACAGAGAGTTTCCCACCGCTCGGTCGGGGTCATGTGGTTTACGCGCCGCGTTTGTAATACGAGCTGCAAGGAGGTGCCCAAAAGAGTCGATCGTCTGCGAGAGTCTCAGCCTTTCCGCCTGCTTTCCTACTCGCGACGCGAAAACGCAGAGCATGCGCATTTACGTCCAATCTCCGTAGGAGGCAACGTTACTAAAACTCTCAGTTGGGAAACTCACGCTTGGAACCTGGGCCGCTGGCGTCCACCAAGACCGAGCTAAATACGATAACAGCACCACCCTTTAGCGACGAATTGAAACATGAAAGTTGCTTTGCTTAGTTACTGCGAGATGGCCCTGCGAGATGGCGCCACCGGCCCTTGTCCGACTCGACACGCAGCTGTGCAGTTCACGGAGCGGACGCTGCGGGAGAAATGGCGGCGTTGCGATCGCCATTAGCTCGGTTCTCGAGTCCGGATCGGAGCCACTTTTTTAAAGCAGGCCCTATGGCAGTTTCCCAACTGAGTGGTTCTAGTAACGTTGGTAGGAGGCGTCCGACATTAAATTGCAAACGCTCTTTGCGGTTTGAGAAGGACTCTCTCTCTATCTCCAGTTTAGGCACTCTAGTGTTCTCCCGTTGTTGGAGATCGCAAGAGCTCGGTCGTAAGCAAACGCAAGTGCGTGAACGGGCCTTAAGCGCTTCGTTGTCTGATAAGCTCTCTCCTCGTGTCTCACGAGAAAGAGAGCGTGAGGGAATTTTTCTCGAATATACGAGACAATGAAAATCTGAAGATTGCTTTTATGACCACGAGCTGTTCTAGAGCATTGACACGTGAGTGTCGCGGTGGTTTAATTGAGGAAATAAAGAGCCTCGACAAACAACTCTACATGTTTGCATGGTGAAAAGATATGACGCGCTTCGCTTCCGAAGGCTTATCTCGAGACGTCTTTCCTACATGGGGTTTACGCTTAAATTCTGTTCGTGCGAATTGGCGGGTTGTATTTCTCGTGCTGGACGCGTTCCTGCTCTTCTAGTTATCTATATGTAGATAACTAAAAGAAAGACCACCGCAGCTTACTTACAAGACAGGGGATCATTTATTATTCTCCTAAATGACGCTCGCAGAGTACGTTTGTGCACGATAATCAGACGCCTGTGACTCCGTGACTGTAGGAATCACGACAATTTGCAAGCAAATACCAATTAAAAAAAACAAAAAAAATCTCAGGGCCTATTTGAGATGCCCACTTCAAGAACGAAAACGTGTGTAGGTCATACTAATAAATCCGGGGAGAACAGAATGTGTTATGCATAAGGTGTCTATTTTCCGGTGTTTGTATGTATTTTTAAACATCGGTGTATTTCAATTGGACAACTTGTAACAAAGCTAAAAAGAATGATCGGTGGAAAAAAAAATTGGAGACAAACACGTCAGAGTATAATTTTTTTCACTTATTTTATACACTCGTTTTCCCGTGGGGCATCTATTTTTACACTTAATTATTATCGTAGACGCAAGGATGCATCGAAAGGCTTGCATCCGTTATAGTAGCACGCTCCTTGTGGTTCATAACCCGTGAGTTGGAGCTACGGACGAAGCATTTGCTGTTTGATCTCTTGCCACAAGTAGCCAGGGAGGCCAGAGAGCCAACCTCAATATTTGGTTGCCAGACAAGCTCGAAATTAGCCAGTTTGGCGCAAAGTGATGCCACCAACAGCATCACTGTTCAGAACGGTCCCTCTATATATACACAGCGAAAAACCTCCACGTTAACAAAGCCTACACCCGGGAGCCTAGCTCCTTCCAAAGCGGTGGAACAGTTTTAGCGGTGACATCAAACTAAACAGATAGCAATGAACGTATCTCCGTTTCCTAGGCGAAGAGACAAGCGTTCTCTAAGGTCAGTGACCCTGAACCACATTGATGTGGCACTGTCTTCCAAGAAACACAGCGACCTCGGAATAGAGACTGGAAGGAAAGCAGGATCCACGTGATAACACGTCTGATGAACCTCTATGGGGGAAGGAGTTTCGTAGAAAATAGTGGATGCTATGGCGGAATCGTTCCACAACCAGTGTTTTTTGGTTTTAGATAGGAAGTATTGAACCGGTGGTGTTTTTCCTTTTTAACCGATTTTGCATTTTAGTCAATGGCGGATGTTTATTGGTGTTTTTCGGTTAAAACCGGAAAGTGCACAGCCTAGATACGGTCGCTATGATTCTTCGTGCTTGGTTACGAAACGCTTTCAGTGGTTTCGAATGCGTTGCACGCACGACACACTCATGCACTCCCCGGATTGTTAAATTTATTCAGGACCCGTGAACTCAGATACCTGTTGGAGGTACGCTTTGCCATTCAAAACAGAGCTGCGCGCGCCCACAGTTTCCTACGACCGCAGGCTTCCTGGAGTCATACTTAGTTCAGCTGCTTGCTCTTCCGCCCACCTCTTCTTAGCGGAGCCCATACAAAGCGTCAGGATGCGGATCGCCTTGTCCTAATTTCGATTCCAGGTGCGCCAGACGGTAAATCTAACTAATGATGATCAAAGTGGTACTCTGCCCGTTTTTTGAGCTACCCAGACAAATTGCATTTTCTGAATACTGGGATTTTTTTCTTCACTGTACCTTATTTATTGTCTCGTAATTAAAAATATCTATAAAGAAAACCGTACATAAAGATGATGCCGAAACGAAGGTTCAAATTTTTGCGTGCTCTCCTGTTTTGTGACGTCACCAATGGTATAGACTCTTGGGTCACGCAGGTAGTCTTAAACGGAGGATGTCGAGCGTTTTTTCGCCGCTTCTCAGTCAATGAACTTTCAAGCATTTTTTCGAGCGCAGCTTTTAGGCGCCCGATTCCGGCTTGAGCGGCGTCGGCGTCGGCGTCGCTTTCGGCGACGCCGCCGGCGTCGTTGTCGTCGTCGGCGGTCGGGAGGATCACGTGACCCCCCACAGGTCATGTGACCCCCCAAGTCACGTGCCCCCGCCCCCCGAAGTCACGTGACCCCCGTGAGGGGAGGAGGAGAAAGGAGGGGGTATAGCCTCCCTACAGTACCCTTCCCTCCTCCTCCTCAAAAGCTGCGCTCCAATTCGGCGTTACAGGGAATTGTAAACGGCTTTCATTTCTTTCCCACCTCAAACGCCTTGCAGTCAGTTGAGAGCATGTTCTACTGCCCACTTTGTACCCTTTCTTCCGTCACACATCAGTGTTCCCAGTAGGGGCACTCGGTTTAAGAAACACGATGAGGACGAAATTCGAAAATTAAATAACTTCGCAATTTTTTTCTCATTGTTTTTCTGGGTACACGGACACGAAAATGTAATGACTGACGCCGACTCACAGTAAATTAGTTATATTTACACTCGCATGACAGATGACCCCCAGCGTCATACACTGGCCCCGTTCTCTAACAGGCTTCTTCTTCATCGTCCTTGCGGCTTGACACCAGCAGGGTGCAAGACGGATTGATGATCATCACATCTCTTCGCCCTTAGTCGCTGTCGACGCCGTATCGACACACAGGTCGTCGTTCTCGGAAAGAGCGACGCGGCTGTGGCGAACTTTGCTGTTCCGACGATGTTGCAACCGGCGGTGGCTGCATTGGTCGGTGCGGCGGTGTTGAATGCTGCTCACTATGACTTGGCTGAGTTTTAGACGGTAGCTTGAAGGACTCGTTTATTCCAGGCCTTGTGAACGGAGGTGTACTCGCCCACGCCTTCCTTACGTGATCTGCATGACGCCGATGTGTCACGCCATCAGATGTCTGCACCTTGTACATCACATGTCCCAGACGTTGCAGGACTCGGGCTCCTAACCACTTAGCACCCACCCCGAAGTTCCGCACATACACAAAATCCCCACGACTAAACACTCTCTTTGGTTCACCGAACGCGCAGTAACCATCCGCGTGGCTGTCTGGGTGAAGCTTGTCCAGTGGAGACTGTAATTTCCGTCCTAACATTAGCTCCGCCGGAGTCTTCCCGGTACCAGCGTGAGGAGTTGAGTGTTGTTTAAACAAAAATCTTGACACCTTGCATGCCACTGTTCCTTCCTCTTGCTTCTTGAGGGCCATTTTTAGTTCCTGAACCATTCGCTCAGCCCTACCATTGCTAGCCGGATGATAAGGAGCAGTCTGCATACTTTTGATTCCATTGATCTTCAAGAATTCTTTCATTTCTTGACTCACAAAGGCTGTTCCATTATCCGACACGACTAGGTCAGGTGGTCCATATGACGCGAATAATTTGCGCAGCGTTTCGATAACCATCGATCGAGCTTAGTGACGGTACAATTTCCACTTCTGCCCAGTTGGAATATGCGTCCACGACAACAAGAAAACACACTCCATTTACTGGCCCAGCGAAGTTGATATGGATTCTGCTCCACGGCCTATCAGGCTTGATCCAGAAATGAGTGGGCACCTGCGGCTCACTCTGTCGGTTATGTTGACATTTTCTGCAGTGTTTCACAAAGCAATCGATGTCCTCATCGATTTTTGGCCACCGAACGTAGGATCGAGCAATTGCCTTCATGGCCGTTATTCCAGGATGGTTCCCATGCAACAGCTGCAACACCTCCATTCTCAACGACTTGGGCAGAATCACTCTGTTCCCCCATATTATGCAATCTTGCTGTATCGAAAGTTCCTGGCTCCTCACCTTGTACACGTGGTACTCCTCAGATAGGTATTCTTGCGGCCAGCCATGGCGAATCCACTGCATGACCGTGGACAGGTGAGGGTCTTTCCTAGTCTCTCTGGCCACGTCCACTGCATTGACCGGCGGGAACTGAACGGCTTCGAGAAGTAGAACATCTCCTGGAACTTCTGCTTCTTTCCGGGTGACCGGCATCGGCAGCCTGCTGAGGCCGTCTGCATTTCCATGGTCCTGGGTTCGTCGGTATTCCAGGGTGTACGTGTAAGCCGACAGCATGAGCGTCCACCGTAGCATTCGCGGGGAAAGCACGAAAGGAATCTGCTTCTGGTGTTGAAAAATACCGAGGAGTGGTTTGTGATCAGTTATTATGACAAATCTTCTTCCACAGAGATACTGATGAAAATGGCGGACGCCAAACACAATGGACAACGCTTCACGGTCGATTTGAGCATAGTTCCTTTCGGTTTTGTTTAGCGTCCTTGACGCGTAAGCGATGGGCAACTCGCGACCCTCTTTATCGCGACGTGATAACACTGCCCCTACCCCGACTGGCGACGCGTCGCATGACAACACCAGTGGGACCTCTTTCTTAAAATGAGTCAGCAGAGAATTTGAGGTTAGCAAGTCCTTAAGGCCATCAAACGCTTTTTGGTGTTTTGCCTTCCATTCCCATGCTGATCCATTGTCTAGAAGTCTGTGTAACACTTCTGCTACCTCAGAGCGTCCCTTCAGAAACCGGTTATAAAAATTTACCATACCAAGAAACGCTTGGAGCTCCTTCTTGTTGGTAGGTGCAGGCGCTTGGTGGATGGCTTCCACCTTGGCCTGGCTTGGGTAGATTCCGTATCTGTCAATCTTGTGTCCTAGGAATTCCAGACTCTCGACGTAGAACTCGCACTTGGAGGTGTTCGCGCGTAGTCCGGCTTTTGACAGTCGCGTCAGCACCTCGATGAGCACCTGGTCGTGTTCTTCCGTTGTTTCGCTGGCGATCAAGATGTCATCTAGATACGCCACCACCTGCGGGACACCTGCTAGCACAGTGTCCATGGTTCTTTGGAACAAACCTGGCGCGACAGAGATTCCATAGGGCAGCCGCCTAACCTTGTACAGTCCCTTTACTGTGTTGATCGTTGCAAGCCCTGCTGCCGCATCGTCGAGCACTAGCTGTTGGTAGGCTTGAGTTAAATCCAGTTTGGTGAACACTCGGTCATTTCCCAGTCTTGCAAAAAGTTCTGTGCTGGTTGGCAAAGGATAAACATTGTCTCTCACCGCCTGGTTTACTGTGCTCCGATAATCCCCACAGATCCGCAAGGATCCGTTCTTCTTTCGCACCACTACTATAGGCGTGGCCCACTCAGCATACTGCGTAGGTTCCAGGATGCCTTGTTCCTGCAGCTTGTCTAGTTCTGCGCACACGTCATCCTTAATTGCAAAGGGTACACTCCGGCATTTCAAGAACCTTGGCTGTGCACCTTCTTTCAGCTCGATGCTGATTGGCGGTAGGGCAGCTCCTGGAAAAGACTCTCCAAACACGTCTGGAAATTTCGACACGACGCTCTCGTGGGCGTTGGTCACTATGTGCAGACCCACCACTTGGATCCCCAGAGACGAAAACCAATCTCGGCCCAGTAACGTGCTTCCCTTATTCGCAACGACCAGCAACGGAAGCACTAGACTCTTCTTCTTGAAGTTCACGGGCACCATGGCTTTTCCCAGCACATCAAGTCCCTCTCTCGTCCACGTGACTAACTTTGTTTCGGAATCTTCGAGATGGACACTTTGATGAGCTTTCAACTTGTTGAACTCTTGCACGGAAATGATAGAATTCTTGAAGATGTATTGATTTTCAGAAGAAAAATTTCTGGCGGCGATCGGTTCGAAAGTTTTTGTTACCCAGCATAGCCAGCGGGCAAGCATATTGAGTTGTCATTTGGACACCTCTTTGAGTTGTCTTCACCGGCGTCAAACAATGAAGGTAATGAGGCGGCACATGCCGCTTCCCTGCGCGCATCACACCCAAGAGGGAACTACCCCTCCTGTTGTCCCCACGACCGACCTGCTCATCAAATGTGCCGACAAACTAGCCCACCACCGTCACGACCAGAGAAAATACTCGGCACCGCACCCAAGACTACCAAGAGATGAAGCCACCACCCTCCGAGGACTGCAGACCAACACATATCCCCACAGCACTCCCCTATTGAAAAAATGTCTATGAGGCCCACTAGGATTTCCTGTGAGGCTCTAAGAGGCCTTTTAGGATATCCTGAAATGTCTGATGGGCCCTTTAGACTCCTCTAGTAGGTCTGTGGGGCCCATCAAGATATCTTTCTGAGAGGTGTGCGTTCCTTCAGGATCGTCCTAAAAGGTCTGTGTGGCCTTTCAGGGCCGTTCTAAAGGGTCTGTGAAACCCACCAGACATTATCAGGAGGACCTCATAGAATTTATTCCAAGACGGTAGTGCGTAAACGTGCTCTGTTCATCGGCAGACCGTTTCGGTGACGGGAGTGCGTAAACCTGTTGTCTCGCTCTTTATATCGGTTCATTCTGTAGACGCAGTTGCAAGCGAATATTGCTTTGATCGAAACTATTTGAGTGCAAACGTTGCGCACATATCGCCGCCCATTGAGAACAGACAGAAGTCTATCGAGCTATACTTCGTTTCGGCTTGGGTCCAGACGCAGCCGATGCTACAAGCACGAGCATGTGGCCCTGAACAGTGTCTGTACTGCACGAGCGCGTGCTTGGCAGGGACGCTGGAAGCCCGGAGCTCGCGCTTGTAGCATCAACTGCGTCTGGACCCAAGCTGAAACGAAGTATAGCTTTATCAAACGATCTCGCCCCTCGCCCCCCCCCCCCCCCCCCCAAGCCGCCCGCCCAACAAAAGTAAGCCAGCCGGTCCGAAATGTGTGACATATGCGACGGACAGCAGACGGACTTATACGTATTGCTTATTTTTGCTTACATTTCCTAGCACCGCCTGCGTGTGTACAGCGTTTCAATATTTACGAATTCAAGGCCCACCAGCGCTTGGTTGTTGCTTCAGAAACGGAGCGTTGAAAATGTGATTTATTAAGAAATTGCCGGCATTTTAGCCGGCATAAGATCGCGGCTTCCAAACCTGTCTTCGGGCTGCCGAAGCAAGTCCTGGCCGCAACCCCGCACTCGCCCCCCGCACTGCCAAGATCCCTCCTTCTCTTTGGGAGAGGGGGTTTGAACACGCAGACCACGGCATCCGGAATGCGGAGTGCCCCGAAAGCAAAGTAGTCTGCTTTTACCAGCGCCCGACTGGGAGGGGCGCCTTGAAATTAGAGTCGCTGTGACATCCCCAGCATCCCCACGTCCGGATTGGTCAATTTGCCGCCGGTGGCTACGGTCTATGATCGGCGGGAAAGTCTTTGTTCCTGTTGGCTGTTGGCGCTCGGTGAGCTCGTGCGAAGGCGCTGTTTGTGCGAACGAAGTCTGTGCATTCCTGCGGCGACTTTCCTCGGCTGGTTCTTCGGAAGCTGGGCGGCACGGGGCTGTTTTCGATATCTGGGTGGTACACACGGATGGCCCTACTCACCAGGAATCGTGCGTCCGAGAACGCATCCACGCTGAAGGTCGGACAAGCGTCGTCGGCCTGGGATGAAGCCGCCAAGCGTTCCGGCTTCTCATTCCCTCGAATGCCGCAGTGGGCCGGCAGCCACTGGAAGACATTTCTCCATCCTCGGTGCTGCAACATGATCGCCGCGTTCGCCAACTCTCTGGTGAGCGGCGGTGCGCGCTCCGGGTTGGCGAGCTGGGTCAGTGCCGCCTTCGAGTCGCTCAGGATTACCAGGTGGTCAGGCGCACTCTCTGCTTCAGCCAAGGCCAGTGCCCGGCGAAGCGCCGCCAGCTCGGCCGTCGCCGAGCGTGCAAGGAGAGGCGCTCGCTGCTCGTGCTCCGAAGTTTGTCGACACCGTGCTGCGGCTGTTACTGTGCGTGCGTCGTGGTCGACGGACTCGTCAGTGTAGCTTTGCGCCCATCCCTTGAAGCGCTCTTTGTGTTTTGGGCCCGCGAGGTCGGTTTTGACGGACTCGTCCGTGTAGCATCGCGCCGATCGCGCCCATCCCTTGAAGCGCTCTTTGTGTTTCGGGCCCTCGAGGTCGACGTTGAGTTCCACTCCGAGCGGTGCATCTGTTCGGTTTTATTAGTTGAACTTCCATACGTCTCAGGAATTTACCCAGCGGCATTGTGAGTACCTCGAAATATATTTTTTGCGACAAACAACTCTGTTGTCTTTATTTGGTCTGATCACTTGTCTGTAGCTGCTTGCGCGCAAGTTTGAGTGAACGCCCTACATACATTTTGATCCGCCGCGGCTTTCCGGAAAGCTGCATTTCTAAGGTATGTTGGCTAAGGGTTAGGCCGAAGGGCTAAAGTCTGAAGTTTTGATGTCTGAAGTTTTGAAGTTTGAAGTGCTAAAATCTGAAGTCTTAAAGTCCGAAGTCTTAAAGTCTGAAGTCTTGAAGTTTGAAGTCTTGAAGTCTTGAAGGTCTAGTAGGGTCCCATAACACATCAGGGCTGAAAGGTCTTTTTTCAATAGGGCCTTCTTTACGCAATCTACCTCGCTTAATACCCCGCCACCTGTAATATCTGTCCTCCCGGCAACCATTACCATCAGGTATGAGAATGCCAACAAACCCCGGACATCACTTCCAATCCCACCCCATCCTATACAGGCAGTGGATGGCCTGCCTGAACAGTCGGATCCTGGGATCCAGCAAGACCTGGTGATGAGAGCCCGGATAGCCAGCCGCAGTCAGGGTATCCCGGACTAAGGATGCCCTCCACCAGGCCGGTGCCCTAATGTCTGCACCTGATGCTCGCTGAATAAAGATTTATTCAATCAATCCAGACAATACTTGATGGTTTGGTAGAGCCGTATGTGTCTATCGCTGTAACGAAAATAACGATAATAATCCCTGGAGAAAGGAAACGTGGGGCACAAGGGACAAACACAACTATGCGACTCGTGCGCGACTGAAGAAATCCACCTGGTTTTGGTGTCGAACTAGGGACCTCTCAATTTCCAGTGGAGCGCTCTACGAGCTGGGCTAACCAGGAGTTAGACGTCAGTAGAGCAAACGGGTTTCAACAGCTACAACCAGTCTAACACCAAGAAGGGTGAACGGCCTGCATTTTAAGCTTATAATGATAATGTAATTAAGGCAAAGGTGGACGCGAGCTGGACAAATGAGCGACCATAAATAAAATCGCTGGAGCACCCCTTTAAAAAGCAACTCCGCCCCATTTCTTTTAACAATGCAATCTTTTTGAATGGTAACCAGGAAGATCACACGTCATATTTATGAGCTTGTTCTGTCCAAATGTTTATTGAACGGTCCGGCAAACTTTACAACGCTCCAAGTTACCGAAATCGGCTGACTCTAGCAGGTGAACTGAGGCGCAACCAACGGGTCCCTATCATTTCGTCGAAACTCGTTTCGTGGAATTACGTTTCGTGGACAACTTTTCGTGGACACACGTTTCATGGACACACGTTTCGTCGACACTGTGACGTTTCGTCGAAAGTCGTTTCGTGGACAGCACGTTTCGTCGACAAACTTTTTTTCGGCTTTGAAAGGATTGCCGGAAACTCAAGGTACAAGCGGTTGTAAAAGATGACAACGACGATGCCTAGCGCAGTTGCTCTCCAAGGAGAGCAACTGCGCTACCCTCTCGCTCTCATCCGTGTCACATGGAATAAGCAAGAGCGCACAGGACTTCGCGCGCAGCCTATTCGGATATTTGAAAGTTACGATGCCCGTTTATAGAACCGAAAGTTACTGGAAGAAGAAAAGTGGTGGAGAAAAATATGCCTAGGCGCAAAACAAAACTTCGATCTACCGGTGGGTTGCAAAAAAGTCATGGACACAGTTTTTTTTTCATATTGGTTATTTTTAATTAAAAGTACAGCTTAAAGCATTTTATTTCTACATTAGAACCCTAATATTTATATTTAAATTAAACATAAACATTACGCTCAATTATTGAAAAGGAAAAGTGATGCAGTGTTTTACTGGCTACTGCGACTTATGCGCGAAAAGACCGTTTTGTCGCACTCGTTTCGTCGTCATTTATCCTTGAGGGTCGTTTAAAAAGGACATTACATAAGAAGGGGCTGTAAGCAATGTCAAATAAAAATAAATAACAAAATCACGAAACACAATAACGCTCGCACTCCCGCGAGCACGTGCCCGCGAGTAAAGGCCCGTTCACACTTGCGACTTGGGACAGTCGCTGGAGCGACTAGCGACAAGCGACTGGCGACCACCAGTGTTCACACCTGATTGAGCGACCGACGAGTCGCCAGGCCCGCTGCCAACTTAACGGATAATAATCGACACCTTCCCGAGCCGGCTGAACGGTTTTTCTGATCAAAGGCGCCGGCAGAAAAAACAAAAAGCTTAATGGTGCTTCGGAACGTAAAACAATGGCTATATGTGCGCTCCTCAACCGTGATATTGTACGTATACACATCGCGACACTGTTAGCGCGAACACGACATCGGCGCATTTTCGTCTTTTACTTCTATATAGTATTAGCGAGCACGACATTTTATCGCTTACATTATAGAACTAAATGAGCTCTTTCCGTAACAATATTAACTTGGATGACATCCCTTGGTTTCAAAGAGAAAAACTGGAAAAACCGGCGATCGCTTGTTCGCGCTAACAGCACTCGCGCTCTGTACCTGCCATGCCGAAAATGTCGCCGATCGCGTTCCAGGCCTGCAGCTTTTTGTCTCGATCCTTGTGGTCGGGGTGCCGCTCATTGTAAGGAAGCGGATAGTCTTTGACAGCATTAATAGGAGCTTCCGCGGAGAACTCCATGCCAGCTACCGCCAGTGCCGGATGTAAACAAACGCACGCATCACTTCCGACGAGACTGTGATTGGCTCTCGCCGTCCAGCGACTCGCTTTTGCGACTTGAGAAATCGGTCAGGGAGCGACTGCCCAAAACCGGTCGGTAGCGACCTATTTTGGTCGCTCCGCGACCAAAAATTAGTCGCTAGTCGCTGGTCGCTCCAGCGACTGTCGCAAGTGTGAACAGGCCTTAAACCTAAAAAACGCTACATTGCAATGCAAAAAAGACAAAAAAAAACAGAAAAAACCACGAGAATTGGTAATAGATAAATAAAACATTACGCCAAGTGTAGTCTTATTACACAAAGTAAACCATAGTTGGTATCGAATGTGCAACTTAACGCATTATATAGCTTCTCTCGAGCAGCCGCCGCATCCAAGGCCTTGGAAGCAGTATAGTACCACTAGACGAGATCTGTCGGCAGCAGCCGACTGGTCCTCAGGCGCGACATTCAATTGTTTTTATCGATGCCAGCAGACAGATACCAGGGTCGAGTTTGTGACCCAGCTCTTTGCATAAAAGAGTGGCTTCCAAATCTGATGTTCTTTGGTCACACATTGGTTTATGTGCATGCAAAGTTTCACTACAAACATAACAAATGCAGAACTATTGTGTTGTTATTTAATGTCCAGAAGCTAAATATGCTAAAATCTAAAATTCGTATGCGGTCTGTTATGTACAGCACGTTGAATACCCCGTGTTTTGAGGAAAAAAAGAACCGTGTTTTATGACCGTAAAAGTAAACTACGCGAAACCGAATGCTCAGTCGCTCAGTCTCCTACAAAGTTTATTGCTAGCGGCTAAGACCAGATGCCAATTAGCTTAAAAACCGATTTTATGCCATTTTCAACGATAAAATGGTTATGTGCACCGCAAACAGGCCTCGTTTTTTCTTTCATTTTTTTTAAAGATCTTCAGTGTTTTGACGTGTGGACTACCTATGCTATGTTCAGGTGGCTCTTGAGGACTCTACCAAAAGACGCGACGCGCGGAAAGATACACTTGCTCTGGAAACGACCCTTCCACTTCGTCAAAACAGTCGAAGTGCCGGCGGCCAGCCCGCGAAGGGTTGCATTCGATGGCGTACAGACATCTCGATCACGTATGCTGCCGAAAGCGTAGCCCTCAAGAGCAGCGCATATTGGTGAATGTTTTAAGAATCTAATTTGAGAGAGGACAGTGGTCGAGAACAAAACTTTCCGTCTTTGACAACGCTTCCCCAAAGGTTCGGGCAAAGACACGAGCGAAACCATACAAATCGTAAGTTCCGACATCGGCGCGATCAATAGCCCCCCCCCCCCACCCCCTTAAAAAAAAAAAACAAAAAAAAACAGCAAATATTATTGAGATAGTTTAAGTCGGTGAGGCAAGATGGCGGCGCACTGGTTCGCCATACTTGCCCCAGTCGGCCATCTTTCATCCATTCATCCATCCATCCAGCACAAGGCAGCGCGTCGCGCAGGCGCAGAGGCCGCGAGGAGGTGCAGCTGGCGGAGCTGGCAGAGCGAGCTGTCGACGAAACGTCGCAACGTCTGTCGATGAAACGAGCGGGTGCTCGTTTCCACGAAACGATCTGTCGATGAAACATCGCAGTGTCGACGAAACGATTTGTCCATGAAACGTCGTTCGACGAACTGATTGCCACCGGTAACCAACAGCTAAGTCAAGGCTATGGAGTGGGTGTAACAAACATTGAGCTAAACGTCATCACCATTGCTCCCTTTTGCTTGTTTTTATTTCTATGGGCAAGCGTAAAAGGTTACGTTAGCAACGTTTCCTCTCGGTGCTTAGCGGTGTCCACGTGATTGACGTAACATGCCCGCGCAGTGCAGTTCTTGGGAGCCATCCGGCCGTCCCGGCGTTCCCGCCGTCTCCCGCATCACAACTACCGTCGTCGTGTCTACATTCGTAATTATTCTCTCACGGAGTTTCGTTCCCACTACGTGCGTAAACTGATGCCGCATTTGTGCAGACGTCGTCGAATGTCGTAGTCACCAATACGTGGTGAACAGTGCGGTGCAGACGACACTTGCGCCTGGCACACACCCGCTCCAACAGGGGCCCGTCCCAATCCCGCCCGTCGTTTCGTAGAGGATCACGTGACATCTTGAACCACGTGATAGCCATGTGGTTGGGGGTGCGTATTTTCGGCACCGACTTGAAGTCCAGGGGCGTGGCCAATGACGTCACGGGTGTCAAAATTATATTTTCTGTTATTTTAACGGAAACGCGTTTTATTTTGGATGCCACCGACTGCATTTTGAAATGTCGGTCGGTCGTCGTTTTGACGTCACGGCCACTCCTAAAAAGAAGCAGACGACATCCTCTCCGCATAGTTCTACTCTTTTCGCAGTACATATTTCCTGACATTGCCTAGTTATCCTAAAACTATTTACTTAATATTTTTGTCGCACAATCTATTTACGTTATATTTCAAACATGGCAACCGTCCCACGAAACCGGTCTATACACTCGACCATATAACCCTTTTCGCATAGAATCCAGTCTATAAGCAGTAACAACGTAAAAAAAACTATTTACCTCGGTAAATAGTTTTTTAAGCATATATACTGGTATATCAGTCGTGATCAGGGAAACAAGAATTTGTACTTCCCCTAAATCCGCGGTCGCGCCGCTACAACATCATACCAAAGACAGTCTGCAAACACTAGAGTTTTAGGGAACCGTATTTGCACATCTAATACGGTACGGTGGGCCCTCCGGTATACGAACTGCGCATATGGGAGTGTTTTGAGGTAGCGCATGCGCAGTTCGTACTAGAGCGCTCACCGTACCTTATCTGATGTAGAAAAACGCTTCCCTAAAACTCCTTACTGTCTGTGGCGCGTTTCTCCCCTGTATGAGGCTCTCCTGTCAAATTGCTCATACAAACATTATGTGCAGACATGGTGGAAGCATGCATATGTGGGAAGAAAACATGATTCGCACATTCTTGAGGCGTGCCCGTGGATAAACTCTGTCTTGTCTGCAGAAAACTCCGCGGGCCTTATGGACGATGTACGAGCAGTGCCAGTGCGGCTTAAAATCTTCAAGAATCACGTGATGTTGATACTTATATCTGAATAATTGCATTGTTGGGCGCGCACCATTACGAGTTTCTTGTTTTGCGCTATAAGGTTTGTCTTAGAAACCTTAAATATGTCAACCAATAAAACAGCAAGGATTCTTTTTTTAAATTAGTGTTACCTTTTGGCGTGAAGGCAGTGGCAACCAGGGTGACACCAAAAAAGCCGTAGCTCCCCGCCATGATAGGTATCCTTTTGAGGTACTTCGTGGTGCCGAGCGACATCGTGTACCCAACGGTTTCGATGGCGGCTGTGATGGCGAAGGTGATGAATGGGTTTCCACCGAGGGTTGTCGAAGACCTCGCAAAGCCGTAGTACACTATGTACGAAAAGAAGCTGCAAAGCAGGTTTACAATGGAGAGGCTTTTAATTATGGCTATCATTTTGCATTTCAGCAACGCTGTGGCTAGCGTTACGTCCGGACGGAGCACTGGAAACGCGTATACCTAACCCTCCCCCCCCCGCCCTCCTCTCTCTCCCCCGTGAACCTAGGGAAGGCGGCGATTTGGACGTAACTTGGGTTACGTCGGACGTAACTGCTAGACACTTCGTTTCAGCAATCGCTTTAAAGAAGTACAGTTGGAACTGAAATATCTTTCGAGCAATGTTTTATTGTAAGGTGTAAGATCACGCGTCATAAGCTTGATATTAATTAGTCTTTTGTAACTACATTTTATTTTAATCTAACTAGATTTATTATAACTGCAGACTTATCTGAGTCTACACAAGATTCACCCAGATGAAGTGACTCAGAGACAAGCATCTAAAACAGAAATATAAGTGGCATAAAAAACATAAATTACCTAGAAGAGGTGAAGTTCATTAGTAATAAAGTATTTTCACATACGCAACTATGAAACTTAAAATAAATGTTTTGACATTTGTACTTTTAGCTGTAATTTTGGTGACTGATTCAATCCCGTTATTGAAGTGAAAAAATAAATTATTATTTTATGCACGGAACTTCTTGATCGTTTATCCGTTGTTAACACGAGTGTTTGCTCACAACACTAGAGTTATTCTTGTCATATTTTGTAAGATGTTAATCTTAAACAGCAATATCAAGGTATTACTCATCCTTAAAAATGCGGAACCCATTCTGACGCCAACATCGACACTTTATTGCTCCACCATGAAACGCTGTCATACACCATCTCATGTGCCACGGAACTCTAGGTTGCACGGCGCCTCCTTTGTAATCAGCTTTTGTCTGATTGCGGGCACTTTGCTGGGATTAAAACCCGCCACCTTGAAATCCATAGGCCGACTCTTTATCTCGGTGTCACCGATGCTACTATAATTTGCATGGAAGAGCGCTTTTCTGAAACCATACTTACGGGAACTTTTAAAGAACTACGATACTCACGAGCAGCTCAGAAGAAGGATTGTGTTTCTTCGGAGATATTTGGTCTTGAAGAGCTCAGCGGTAGACACCTTTCCGCGGACTGACTTGTCAACCTGTTGAAAGGAATGAATTTAAAACCATAACTATTGGTATTGCCTCCAGCAATCGATCGCTCCTGATGCCTAAATTGTCAATATTTTAAAGACTCCCAAGTCAAACCAAGTGAAGGGGGCTTCGTGATCTAGAAAATTTGATCAGATCAGTTATGGAATCAATTTGAATGTATTATATGCTTCGGGAGGTTTATTATTTAAGTCACTGTATTGCCCATAAACTTATCTTATCACGAAATGTGCAATTTAATGACTTGTTTGGCTGAGGTTCAATTCCGTATAAAGACATGGTATCATTGTAGTTCTTTTTTGTTTTCTTGCACTTGTTAAAGTAACCAATTGCTTTTACTGCGCAATTAAACCTCGGTAAAACACCGGCTTCGAAAATAATCACTTTAAGCACTATGCGTACAATGCGCACAGGTAGGTGGCTACGGGGAACACATTTCTGTGAAGTTTCCTGTTCACTGCAAAACACACATACTATCATACATCGTGAAGAAAATAAATTACAGGTGAATCTGCATTCCTTGTGAGGGAGTAGTGAAAAATGCTGGGACGTCAAGGAAGCCTCTCCAGCGAACAAGACCAGTGCTAGCAAAATGATCAGGTGAAACTACTAGCTCATCATCTCTACGAAAATTAGATTTTCTTTCAACTTTTCTTTCGTGTCGTTCCATGTTGGATGCGCTTGGCGAGGACAGTTTTGTAGATATTACGCTAACCTATGTTTGCAAATTTGCGAAGCATATAGAAAATATTATATGTGGCATTGCATTGCCGTTCCTCTTCCTTTTTCTTTAGCGCGCGACCTCAACATTACAAATCGATTTAAACAGACTGACTTGAAAAAACGTACGCCAACTTTGGTCTCCATTAACCGCTCCACTTCTTTTTCGATGTCTTGCGGGCGGCGTCGGTTGAACTTCGCAATTTTCTTTATGGCCTCGCACGCCTTTGTCTTTTGGCCCGTACTCAGAAGCCACCTTGGAGATTCATACAACCATCTAGAGGAAAACATAAAGGCAAACATTATTTTGAAAGAAGGTAGAATAACGACGGTGTTTCTCTCTCTCAAGAGGAACCTCTTGAAGCCTCAAAGTGGCAGCCTACATATCGTTGAGATACTCCAAAGCTTTGATTTAAGAGAGATAGCTCCTCAAACCTTGAAGAACGTTTGTCATTTAATGGCGAATTCCCCCCCCCCCGCGCCGATTGGTTGCTCATGCGCATGCGCGCGTTACCGCGTGACGACGAGGGTACTGGGTCGATAGGCTTGCGGACAATCAACGCTTTCGCCCTCTCCCCCAGCGTATATTGCAAACAAGGCCCGTAAACAACGTGATCCCGTGTGCTCCCTTCAGACTTTCTGAAGTTCTTCTTATTACTCTATATATAGTCATGTACAGTTTAAGAAGCTTAGAGCGTAGCCTATTATGTTCACGCATTTTGGTCCCTTGCTTCGCTCCTTGAAGTTTGTAACGGATAAGGACGCAACCTCATTGGCCGCAGGTCGATGCCACGCGTTCTTTGAGGCTGTTAGGGGCTATGCGGAACGCAAGTCTATCCCCTTCTTGCATAGGGCTTACGGTGACGTCAGGACGCCGAGCTCTGATTGGCTCCGATTGGAAGGATAGTGGGTAGACCTCTAGGCAGCTAGCATTAAGGTATGCTCACTGTGCTGCCAATCAGAGCCAATAAGAGCTTGGCGTCCTGACGTCACTGCAATCCCCGCGCAAGAGGCAGACGAACTTGTGCCATGCACATTTCATTTCGCCTTAACTCAATGGCACACGCAGCCGACGCTACGAGCTGATCGGACCAATCAGACCGCGTCAAGTGCGCACCATCGCGCGGCTCGTTATGTATCTGCGCGTGTTCTATCATCGCTGAGCTTATCATAAACAGAAAAGGCCTAGCGATGTGCGCTTTGGACGCTACTTGATTGGTCCCATTACCTCGAAGCGTCGACTGCGTCCGGACTTAAGCTGATACGGTGTATGCGGAGAGCAAGCTCGTCTGCTCCTTTTGCAGGAGTTGCAATGACGTCAGAACGACGCCGAGCTCTGATTGGCTGTAGTTGGAGGATAGTGAGTAGACCTCAAGGCAGCTTGCTTTGAGGTCTACCCACTATCCTTCAATCAGAGCCAATCAGAGCTTGGCGTTCTCACGTCACCACAACTTCCCAGCAAAAGAAGCTAACGAACTTTTGCTCCGCCTAGGGGCTATTTACTAGACGCCATATTTGAGTGCGCCGTCTGGAGCGCATGCTCAGAATGGGCTGAGATTAATAGGCTGCTAAGACCGGCAGTGTTGATGGTGGGGAATGCACGTTACAAATGAACTCTGTGAAGCTCGACTTCAACGCGCACTCAGCAGCCGCGCACACAGCTATGGCCGCCAGTCAATACTCCCTATTCATCTTTACAAGTACGACCTATGGGCGCCGTCATCTTGCTGCTGGTGTGGGTAGGCCGTCTGATAGTCAGGCATTGCTGAGGAATACCCACGGTTTCCAGACTGGCCCCTAAACAAAGCGATTTTA